>JAPDPK010000021.1:5500000-5737500 GCA_031772115.1 Heritiera littoralis | reverse complement strand
GAAGCCTTTTTCAATCAAGCCATGCCTTAGCCTGATGGGCTAATCTCAACCAAGGTCATCCCCTATCAAGCCATGCCCTAGCCTTACTCGCCCAAGCTCAACCAATGTCTTCCTCCTCCTTGTGTCACACATCCTAGTGCTTTAAGAATTAATCTTGAACCCAGGAAAAGGCCAGGGAGGTTAGCCAAATTTTCTTAGAGAAGCAAGGCTTGCTAGCAAGTTCTACTATCTTAGAAAAGGTTTCAACAAAATTGTTTTATGGATTACTGTTAGAAACATCGCACATGCAGTGGTTTGTGAATCTTTGAGGAGATCAAGCTTTATCAACAAAGATTTACACTTGATTACAATATCTAAATGCTAGGTAGGTTTCTTGAACCTTTTGATGAATCTTGAATGTTTAATTGCATGATGTGTTTGATTCTTAATCAAAGAGATCCATAAAGATTGGTTTCTTAGTTTAAAAAATTAATTTCGTTTCATTTGCCTCTAATATTTATGCTTTAATACACTTATGCATGATCCATGAAACATACATCTTACTTAATCTAAAAAATATATTCACATTTTCAAAATTGAAGGATCAAAATAAAAATTTTTCAGAAATATTATGTAACCAAAAATATAATTTTCTCTAAAATTTATTTTTAAATATCAATTGCTATCAAATAAACTAATAATTAAGAATTTCATCAATTTAAAATCATCATTATCACAACAAATATAGTAGACAAAGACATGCAATAATTCTAGTAGCAGTAGAAACATAAAAGATCTACTACACGTAAGGTTGTATATAGACTAAAATTAAATAAATCAATTCAAAATGAATTAATTTCAATTAATTGATTAATTAATAAAAATTTTTGTCGAGTATGGTATAAGATTCTTAAAATTTTGATTATCAATTAAGTTGATATAAAATTCGAAATAACTGAATTTGTCAAACTTGTTTGTAAAGGTAAGTTTTTTTCAAAAAAAAAAACTAAATAATAAGCTAAACATTAAAAAAAAAAAAACTAAAAGGGACTAGACATTTGATTAGAGCAAATTCACTTCTAATTTTATTGGCTCATAAAGGCCTATAGTATACAGTTCAGTCCAAAAGTCATTTTATGCCTAATTCATCCACAACTCTAGTTAGAAAAAATAAGTCCAATTTGCATTTTAAAGTCTTGTTAATTAACCTATAACTTCAAGAAATCCTAAAGTGAATTTCAAGATTTAATTATTGAAGGCATCAAACTTTGAAACAAAATTTCAATTTAGATAACCATATGGATCCAGATAGCACTAAAAGCCCCGAACAAAATGGGATATCTACATACATGTAAGTTGAAATAAAATTGCATGCTTTGAATAAATAATGATCTTTTAAATCAATTAGTTTATAGATGATTTATAGGGTTTTTCAATAAATTTTTGTTACCTTTTCAAAATAAATATAAAAATGAATCTTTTCTAGAAAAAAAAAAGAATAAATTTCTACAAAATAAATTAAATAAATTTTATATTCTCATTGTAGGTATTCGAATACCCAAGACTAATTTTTCTCTCGAAACAAACATACATGAGTTCATAAGATGATGTACATACAATTATCCTAAAATATCTATATCTTTTAGCATATAAGTATTCTAATTACTTTTATAGGTAATCCGATTAGTTTTGTAGGTATTCTAATACATTATTATAAGTATTCTGATTATTTTTATAGGTATTTCAATATCATACTATAGGTATTCAAATCAAAATTGTTAATACCAGTTCGGTTTCAATCATATTGTGAGAACCGAGTATTTAAGTACTGTTGTACATGTAGGGACACTCACCACTGTCATTTCCTTTGTATTTCGTAGGTTAGACTCGATACAGTAAGGTGGGCCTCACAGGCTCTACAGTGCCTGGATGGATATGAGACCGTACTGACATTATTTGAGGAGTCCAATAAGCCTACGGTAAGAATTTCAAAACAAAACCCCCTCATTTAAATTGTCTTTGAGAGGTATGAAAACAAATTGGAAAATGACGAATTAATCCATAGCTTAGTGGCATTTTCGTAAATTGTGGTCAAACTAAATGGAATTTTGATCTAGTGATTAAAGCATGATATTCTATATGGGAATAAGTCCTAGGCTATGTCAACAGATGGATTGAATCAGTGATAGAATCAAAAATTTACATAATTTACCCGATAGAGGTAGTTTCGTAATTTCACTTTCTCGATAGGTCAAACCCCAACCAAACCACCATGATTCATCAAAATACATCCAATAAGAATTTTTGGTGATGAAACCTGAATTTTTGGAGTGCAATACACAGTTATAAAAATTATGGAAGCTTAAGGATATTTTTATCCAAAAATCTCATAACCAATGGCAAAATGGTCATTTTGCAATATGAAGAAGCTTCTATATTTTCTCCCCAAAGTCAGCCGACCACTATTCATGCTTCTTCCTCAACTCTTTCACGTCAACCATAGCCCAAAATAAGGGAAAAGAAAATAAAGAAAAGAAAGCTTGATAAATCACCATCAAAATCACCTTATTTCATTAAACTTCCTTCTACAAAATTAATCTACTCATCATCCTCTCTTTGCCTATACCCATAGTTTATTGAATAAGTGACAAAATCAAGGGGAAAGAAGGCTTAAAGAATTCGGTCAAGAGGAGGTATCTTCATGTTTTCATTTTCTTTCAATTTTAATGATAGATTTTGATGTTTCTAAGTTTCCTAAGCACGAATTTAGTGTTTATTGTGATTGAATCTCATCAAATCCATCCCCATACCATTCGGCCATTTATGAAAGGTTGGGAATCTATGCAATTTAATGCATGAAAATGATGATAAATGAAAGGAAATTAAGGTTTAAATATGAAATAATAGTTAAATGGAAGAAAAGCCATGGATATGGCTAAAGGAAGATTTCGGCCAAGGCTAAAAGAAGGGGTTCTTGTGTTCAATTTGATGAATCTAGGGTGCCATAATACTGTAGAAATTACAAGGAGATTGTTGGTGAAGTTAGATTTAAATTCGAAGTTGTGTAGGCAAAGTTATTATTTTCTACTGATAATATAGTAGAATTTAGTGAAGTAAAATTTATTAGAAATTGAATTATGGTGAATAATGGTGTTTGGTATAATATCTTGCAGCCAGGGAGTATTGATTAGCAAGTAGTGCTATTAAGGAGTTCGATTTAATAGAACAGATAAGGGATGCGTGTGTGAACCGTAAGGATACTGTGAATGCATAAATTAGTTCACATGATTTTTATAAAGTGATTTGGAAATGAATTGCTTTGGAATTGGTGAAATTGTGGATACTGGCTGGTTTATAAACTGTGTTTTTAGTGCAGGAATGCTAGGTTAAAAATAGTCGTTATTCTATCGAAATTTATAGAAACTCTAAGAAATAAATTCTAATATTTTTCAATGATAGAAATAAATAAATCTTGAAGTGATTTCCATGTGAATTATTGAGATTTCATTATATGATTATTTACTGAAAAACAATATTTAGATATTCTTGCTATGAAATTTTAATTGCATGAAAGTACCAACATATGCTTCTTATAGTTCTATAAACAAATAGAACATTTTCATGAAAGAATACTGAATTGTAAATATTTTATGAATATTTATTCATAAACTGAATATATACTTTCAGTATATTTATTTATGGACTGATTGAAGATACTATCAGTGGAAATAATTTCATAAGTGGTGTTTCTACTGTGTTTTTACTATTTTGAGACTGTTAGGCCCCGTATCATGCTCACGTGTCATCTGTTACTATTGCTATACTGTGCTGATAGATACTGATCCTATTATCAGCGTCCTAGTCGTCACCTGATCAGTGCACACTGTGGATCCCATAGACTATGGTCATAGGTCTCATGTGTTATTATTTCTCCCCTTTTAGGACATTATTATAGCATGATATACCTTGGGTGTTGCCTAATCTCCACTAAACTGATTACTGATTACTGTATCACTGAACAGGTTGCTGGTACTAATTTGGTTACTGATAGTGAGCTTTATAAATACTGTTTACGGAACCGTTTATTATACGGTGTTTATCAAAAGGTGAAGTGAATATTATTATTGAAAAGAAATATTTATTGATTTATTCAATTACTTTGCTATATAATTTTAATAGCATTGTATGTGATTTTGATATCAAATTCAACTAACTACTCCCTATAGTTGCTTCTAGGAGCCGGGTGTGAGATCCGATTTTATAATACTGTACACCATAATTTTTCTAAATCCTTGAAAGTGGAAATAAATTTCTTAGTGAAATTAAATAAATATTGAATGTGAACTTCCACTTTGAATTTTGGATTTACTGGAATTATGAATTATAATATGGTGTATAAGAGGTGAAATAAATATTATATGAGGAATTGGTAGTATAGGAAAATAAGCAAAAACCATGCAGCCAAATTAGACTACATGCCACTTTTTCCTAATGCTGTAAGCTACCCGACGTGATTCAGCTAAAGGAAAATAAAGTGTAAATTCTATGGTGTACAAATGCAACATACGATGCTTAGAGGAGAAGGAATGGAAAACAAGTCAAATAAAATGGTATAGCAACAACCATGTAGCAGAAAAGTGGCCTTCACACCACTTAATTGCTGATTGATGATGCACGAATGACAATTAAATGGAAGGGGATATTAAAGTCTAACACATGGTTGATGTTATTGGCTGAAGTACACATCAAAAGTAAACCAAACAAGTCAATAACGTGTAAGAAAAATGGAGTTTCTGTCGTTCCTTTGTGCTGCAGTCTTCTACCTGATTTAATGCTCCTTCAGCTGCTCTTTTGCTGTAATTTTCTTCATGAATTAATGCACTACAGGACAAGAAAATGATGAGAAGGAGTTAAGGGAATTATAAGATTTTATATGGGATTAATTGTTATGAGCTGGAGACTACACAAGATGAGGGAACTGAGTCAAAGAAAATGTGCAGTAAAACTTTCTCCATAGCCGTTCCTTAGCTGCAGTTTTTCTTCACAATTTAATGCACTATAAGACATGAAATAATGAGGAAAAAGGAATAGGAAGCTAGGTGGCAAAGTATTATTGGCTAGCATGAATAAAAAGAAGACTAAATTGAACCAAAACTTCAGCAAACTTTCTTCCTTACCGATTCTACTCTGCTACTTCTCGACTTTTCTGTTTTACTGCATGTTCATGCTCTGTTTTCTTCCGTTTCTTCCATGCTTACTTAGTAAAATTACATCCTTTAGCTAGCTAACCATCTAACCCTACTTGCTAAACCTTTCCTTCATCTCAAGACCATCTAAAAATCATGAGAGGAAGGACTGACGTGAACCAGTAAAATTTTCTGTTGGAGCAGTATTTTTTCGATTGAATAAAGGTAAGAGGGTTTTGATGATTTGTTCATCTTTATGATGATGTTTATTGGTCATAGCATGGATAACATGTTAAGACATGAGATGGAAATGAATAAATAAGAGAGAAAAATGCCAAGGAAGTTTCGGATAGAGGAAAAAAAGGGAATATCAATTTCTATTGTTTTATGTTAATTCAAAGTTCTAAAGCTGTACATCTCCTATTTGCAATTGGTGTTGAGTTATTTTACTTTAGCAAAAATATGCTTCTTTTCATGGGTTTCGATCAACTTTAGAAGTTAAGAAAGACATGCATTTTATTGCATAAAAAAGATATAAAATAATAGCTTATGATGGAATGAAGAGGATGGAAATATTAGAATTCCATAAAGGAAACAAAATCATGAAAGTGTGCATTTAAGGGGTTTCGGCCATGACCCTTTTTAGGCATGAAAATATGCTGAATTTTATGGTTAATGGTAGAAAATGATTATAGAAATCAAAAGAGGAAGGTTGGTGAAATCGAAACCGAAAAAAGAGCTAAAACGGAAAAGTTCAGTTTTAGCACCAGTGTAATTTATACTGGTTGTACATGTGATGTGTCATTAGTGGCTGCATTTTATGGAAGCTAGTTACTTAAAATTAAGAGAAAAATATTAATAAATTTTGATAAAATTATTTTGCAGCCAGAAGTTATGAGTTTTGGTAAACGCAACCAGGAAGCTCGACTTCGTAAGACCAGGTAAGGGAGATGTGTGTGAAGTGAATACATGTTCTGTGGAGTTAAATTTTATGGAAATATTGAGAAAATGATTTGGTTTGAAACATGCATTGGTTTGATAAACTGTTTTCACAGACCATGATTTGGGCGAGCTATAAAGCCGACCCCTATGTTGTTTTCTGGGCGAGCCAAAGAAAGGCGACCCCTGTTTTAATAAAATCTGGGCGAGCCAAAGAAAGGCGACCCCTGTTTTAATAAAATCCGGGCGAGCCAAAGATAGGCAACTCCTGTTTTAATAAAATTCGAGCGAGCCAAAGATAGGCAACCCCTTTTTGATAATTCAGGCGAGCCAAAAGTGGACGACCCCTTGGTTTTGAAAGACTAGTGTTTATGGGCGATCTCTAATAATCTTATGGGAGACCCCGAACCATTGAGTTATATTTCAATCTTCGGACGAATATTTTTATGGGCGATTCCCTAGTCAACTCTATCGTGTAATCCAATATAGCCGGCGAGCACTAGTCAAGCTCAAATGCAAATGTTAGTGGGCGAACATTAGTTCACCGTAATGGGCGAGCTGACCATGGGCGAGCCGTAATGGACGAGCTGGCCATGGACGAGCCAGTTTAACTTGCGTTTTTCTCACACGAAAAATGGTGAAATTATTGGTTGTTTTTACTGTGTTTTGTAAACAGAAAACATAATATCTTTTTGGAAAACAATCATTTTAAAGAAATGATGAAATATGTAAAATATTCCTTAAAGGTTCTTTATGATATATAAATTGATTTTTGAGACTTTAGGCCCCTAGTTTCATGCGTTACTATTAACATGGCTGATTGACCCGCCAAGTCATCAGAGGTCTCGAGGTCACCTGGCAAGTGTACTCGAGGACCACCTATAGATTATGGCCATAGATCTAGCTGTGTCCCAATGGGGACGATTACTGGGTTCCTTCGAGAATGATGTGTTCCTTCGGGAACGATGATAACATGATTTAATTGTAGGGTGATGCCTAGTCTCAACTTACTGATTTCTGTTTACTGAAATGATTTACTGAATCCTGTTTACTGTTTACTATACTATATCGTATACTGTTTAGCCAGTGATTTGAATATTAAAGACTTTCACTATATCCACTGTTTTCCTACTGGGTATGCTGTTAGGGAAAATAAACATTTTGTGGTATATAGTTTTGGTTTTATAAAGCAGCATATAACTCCTTTACTGAGCACGTTGTCGCTCACCCCCTTATTTCCACTCCACAGGTTATTGATTTGGATTAAAAGGTTTACCTTCCAGAGTTATCGACTGCTAGAGTCAGTAGATATACGATATCGAAGGTACATTATGTTCTTTTATATATTCAGTAAAATTGTACAGCACTACTTTGAGTAAAAAGGGAATGTAGGTGATCTCAAAATTTATGACATATTCATATTTCTATTTTGGTACTGAAATGAAAGTACCATTTATTTCTTAAAGGGTTAATAGAATGTTAAGCATCACAAACAGCCCAACCGGTAAAAATGTGTATATAAGAGTAAAATAAGTGATTTACTGTAGATTCAGGATGTTACAGATTTAATGGTATCTAGAGGTGGCAAACGGGCGGGTTCGAGCGGGTTTTTTCGGTTTAAGTTTTTTTCTGTCTCGGATTTTTTCGATCTCGAGTGTTTTCAGTTTCGGGTATTTTCGATCTCAAGTTTTTTCGATTTTGAGTTTTTTCGATTTTGAGCTTTTTCGGGTTCAGGTTTTTGTGATTTCGATCCGGTTTCGGGTTTGGTTCGGTTTTAATCGGGCGGGCTTAGCGGGTTTAGTCAAATTATTTTAAAATTTTATAAATTATAAATATTTTATAATTTTGAATGTAATAATTAATTTAATTTTATATAGTTAAATAAAAATATAATAGAAATACTAAATTAAAGTGAAAAATTAATAAATATTTATATAAATATAAATTTTTACATTTTAATGTTTTTATTACTTGACAATTATTATTGTTTTTTTAATTTCTTGTGATATTCAAATTTGTTATAAAATATATAATTATATATTAATAATTAATAATTATATAAAAATTTATTTTTTAAGTGAGCCAAATATATATATAGAGAGAGAGAGAGTAAAACTAAAAGAAAGTGAAAATCCAAATGTATTAGCTATACAAATAAATAACTAACAAATTATAAATAAATCACACTAAACAATTAAAATTTTATGTAAATGGTTTTATACTTTTAACAATAACTTATTGGGTTATTGTATTTTTTGGGTCAACATTGGGTTATTGGAATTTAGACATTCTTAGTTCAATAATTTTTTTTACTTTGTTTTATTAGCTTTTTTAATAATTATATTATATTTTTAATAAAATTTTAAATTTTTAAGAATTTTTTTTATATTTGTTATGTCTTTTAAATATCAATATAATTAGTAATTAAATTAAATCTAACCGCATAACTTGTTAACTAATTGTTCAATTATAATGTTAAATAAAATTATAGTATATATTAAAAAAATACTTATTATTATGAATAATTGGTCAGTTAATTACCTCAATTTTATATTTATTTTGTTTTTGATTTGTACATAAATCATAATATAACATTATTATATTAAATATAATCGCACTCATACGCAATAATTAATCAAATATCCTATTAAAAATTTAGAACGTTAAATTAAATAAGTTATATACACCAATTAACATTATATTATAACTAATAAAATTTGATATAATTATATCATATACAGTAATTGAATATTAATTTTTTCATGTTCACATTAACATAATAATAGTAGTGTTGTTGCCAAAAACAATAATAAATGTTTGCTGACATCTGATCCTTGCTCTTCGCGTTAGTCTGTCTCCCAGGATCTGCGAAATAGGAAACCATCAGGGGGCGCAAGGGTTTTCCCCTGCGCGCGCCCTTCGATGCTTAAGTCAGACAGGGTTTCAATAGGCAAATAGAGCTTAGGGTTTAAGAATGATACCTGTGACCTATTTATAGGAGTTATTTTGCGCGTAATTACCTTTAAGCCCCACAGCTTAAATAATAACCCAGTTGATCATTCATGGGCCTTCTGAGTCCTCTTTCCTCTTGGGCTTAGATTATCATTTAGCTCAATGGTTTTCAACTTGATTTATAGAAAAGCCCAGTAGTCTTTAACCTGACCCACATCAATTGCTCCCCACTCTTTTGCAGGGTTTACCCTATGAAAAAGTATATAAAGAATGGGCTTTTCAAATTCTTTTGCTGTCCTCTTTCTGGGAATATCACAAGAGTTTTTTCATCTTCACATGAGGGCTCAACTAGTGAACTTCATTATTATTTATAACAGAAACGACGTGGTGTCATCATTTCTTTTGTCAAGTGTCTTCTATTAGCCAAGAGGAAGAAAACCGAATCTGGGTTAAGGCCATGAGGGCACATCGTCAAAAAGTGCCATAAGCGAATGCATATGTTCTTATCTGGTTTCATCAGATGTGGTTTGTATTCGACATGCTCTTGATTGGTTGAAGCTTGATCCGGATGCTGAGGATTTGGAACCTTTTCTGAGAATAGGCATTTATAAAGACCTATCTGATTTTACTAGCCCTTAAGAGCCTTTTCGTTGACCTGAGATGATCGGGGTTCTCACAAGCTTGGACGAAGATGATTTAGATAATTATAGCAACTCAGGACGTACATGCTTGGGTGCCAGTTAGTATCGATGCTCCTTTTGAGGTAGGAGTTAATCTAGAGTGCTCCCTAGTATTTTGTGAAAGAGCTTAGTCTTTTACAAACTGATCAACACATTTTTAAACTCATCGACAGAGGCAACTACACATTTACCTTGTATTAATCTTACGTAGTAATCAGACTTTCCTCGTGCACTTTTTGCTTCAAGTTCTTTTACATATGTGGCTTATGTCGCCCAATTACTGCTTCAAGCCCTTACACTTTATGCATGACTTACATCGCGAATTTTTCGCTTCAAGTACATGCGTAGCCTACATCGCGCATTTTTCACTTCAGGCTTTTTTCTTTGAGTATGTGGCTTACTTCACGCATTTTTAGCTTCAAGCCCTTACACTTTATGCATGACTTTCATCGCGCACTTTTTCGCTTCAGGCTTTTGGTTTGCCCGTCTCGCACCCTTTTGTGCTTAGGGACTTTTAATTGATTCATGGCTTACCTTGCACATTTTTCGTGTAGGGACTTTATAGAATTGATAAGGCTATAACATCGTTTTTATATCCGGAATACCAATATAAAACGTTGTAGCACATATCTAATAATAAAATTGTAACGTACCTCGTACCATACTTCACAGCCTGCATACTGTGTGCTCCCCAAGTTTCTCTTTGCGACTTTTTGTGTCCAAAGAAGAACTTTTACTGGAGTATTGGTCCTGTATTGCGTACTATCTGCTTAAGGACTTGTTAGAATATAATATCGTTTATATCCGAGATGCCAACATAATACGTTAAATGTAATCTGATAAAATTGTAACGTACCTCGTTTAGAGATATTTTTGCCCGTCTCGCGCATTTTTCGCTTAGGGACTTATTTGTGCCCATCTCGCGTCTTCTTCTCGCTTAGGGTCTTATTTGTGCCCGTCTCGCGTCTTCTTCACGCTTAAGGTCTTATTTGTGCCCATCTCGCTCATTTTTCGCTTAGGGACTTATTTGTACCCGTCTCGCGTCTTCTTCACGCTTAAGGTCTTATTTGTGCCCGTCTCGCGCATTTTTCTCTTAGGGACTTATTTGTACCCGTCTCGCGTCTTCGGCTCGCTTAGGGTCTTATTTTTGCCCGTCTCGCGCATTTTTCGCTTAGGGACTTATTTGTGCCCGTCTCGCGTCTTCTTCACGCTTAAGGTCTTATTTATGCCCGTCTCGCGCATTTTTCGCTTAGGGACTTATTTGTGCCCGTCTCGCGTCTTCTTCACGCTTAAGGTCTTATTTATGCCCGTCTCGCGCATTTTTCGCTTAGGGACTTATTTGTGCCCGTCTCGCGTCTTCTTCACGCTTAAGGTCTTATTTATGCCCGTCTCGCGCATTTTTCGCTTAGGGACTTATTTGTGCCCGTCTCGCGTCTTCTTCTCACTTGGGGTCTTATTTTTGCCCATCTCGTGCATTTTTCGCTTAGGGACTTATTTGTGCCCGTCTCGCGTCTTCTTCATGCTTAAGGTCTTATTTATGCCCGTCTTGCGCATTTTTCGCTTAGGGACTTATTTATGTCCGTCTCTCGTCTTCGGCTCGCTTAGGGTCTTATTTTTGCCCGTCTCGCGCATTTTTCGCTTAGAGACTTATTTGTGCCCGTCTCGCGTCTTCTTCACGCTTAAGGTCTTATTTGTGCCCGTCTCGCGCATTTTTCGCTTAGGGACTTATTTGTGCCCGTCTCGTGTCTCTTTGGCCAGTTTCCGTTTTTTCTTCTTCTATTCCTGCAACATGTCTATCAAACATAGAGGATTATCATAGTACAGATAAAAATAATTGGCATTTCATTTCATAATATAGTATTTTCAATTAAATGGAGTAAGTAGCAATATAATTGCAGCAAATGTTAAAACAAAAATAGCAAATGTTTACCACCAGTACCATTCCAAGTCTTTGTCTTTGAAAAATTTGTAAAGTACGAGTGCTGGGGTGTTCTGCTGTCAACTATGGATTATGCACTAAGTCGTGCATCGGTACCAGCAATCTACCTTCATGAGCTTGCCACAAGTTGTTTTCAATAGAAACAAGCTCTCCCTGGCTTGCTGCCTTTCACGACAGTAGCTAGTGCCTACCTCAGACACCTGCCTAATTCAATTACAATTGTTAGAGTGGACAAGAAAATTGAAAACATCATATGAGAGTATCTCAAATCTGCTACCACCCACATGTTCCTTGCTTGGTTGGTGAAGATTATAATAATGTGCAAGGGACTTCGTTGACCTTGCATCTAAACAATTGGCCACGTGCTTTCTTCTAACTTATCAGCAACTAGCTCTAGTTTCTCACTGTCAATACTAACGGGGTATCCTACCTGGACCATCACCCCTTCACTGTCTAGGCTTGATGCACTCCTGTGCAATTCCGTGATATCACAAGGGCTATTAATTTGGACACGGGTCGCCAACCTGACTGTCTTACCCTTTTTTCCCTTTTTTATTATCAACCATTAATTTGAAGTTCTGGCGTGTTCCATGAGGTTTTTGGTTAGGGCTCGCCCAATAGAGCTCCCCTGGATTTACTTTCACTCGTTTCGAGCCCTTCATCCAGTTTTTTCCTTTCCTTGGCGAGCTCATCCAGCATTGTGCATGCACCTCTACCCGACCCTTCGGCCTGTTCCTTGCCTCGTGTGCGGGAGGCTGGGCTCACGAGAGCCATTTGCTCGTCTAGAATGCCTGCAGTGTGACTTTTTCTTACTCGCATGGCTGTCGTATAGGATGAATTGCTTTATCGCGACGTAATCTGTCGAATGTGCTCACTATTACCTTTAACTTGTTGGGCTAGCATGGGGATCAGTCCTCATGTATTTGCACTACCTCCTTGCATGCGGCGAATTAACCTGTCGTGGCAGGAGTCCTTCTGTTGCGGTAGTGCCTGTCACGTGAATTGCTCTGTCGCGTGGCCTGTCGCACGCCTACTCTGTCGCCCAGAACTGTCTGTCAATTGGGTTTTTTGCTCATTGGCATCCCCCTGTTGCATATGCGAGCAACTCCTTTTGCGTTGCCTTTCGCATGGGCTCTCGCTTGGGAGAGTACGTCTATCACATGGGAGGGCCACCCATTCGCCATAGGGCTGTCGCGCGTGGGGGCAACTCTCTCGCTCAAGGCCCTCGTGTGTGGAAGCCTGCCTCTCGCCAAAGGCCTCTCGCGTGGGGAAGCCTTTCTCTCGCCAAAGGCCTGCCGTGTGTGGGAGCCTCTATCTCGTCCAAGGCTTGTTGCGTGCAGGAATCATTGCTTGCCCGCTTTAGCTGTCGCGAGGCGAGCCACACTATCGCCATGAAGCCTGTAGTGTTGACCTTGCTCGCCACTTGGCTGTCGAATGGGCAAGGCACCCTCTCGCCTAACGAGCTTGCCGCGGGTAGATGTGATCGCTGCCTTTGCTGACGCATAGGCGTGACGTCCTCTCACCAAGAAGTCTACCACATGCTTTTGTTCGCCTATTTTGGCTGTCGATAGGCGAGCCATAATCTCTAAGTGAAGGCCTGCGATGCAACATGCTTGCCATATTCACGCCTGCGTGTGCTCATCGTGCAGTACTTTACCTCCCTTGCGTGCATGAGTGGCTATCTCTCGCCAAAGGGTCCGCTGCATGGTCCTGCTCACCCACATTCCGCCCCTGGCGCAAGTCATCATAACAGTCCTTTGTTCACCATCGCCAAACAAGCATTTCTAGTTAGGCTTTGTTTGCACACATGCGTTGTTCTACCCAAGCACTTGCCACCCGTGCCACTCTCGACAAAAGGGGATGTCAAGCGCAAGAGCCCTTCTCTCGCTGTCAGTGTGCGGGAGACCCTCTCTTGTCGTTTTCTTACGAGAGCCCCTCTATCGCTGTTTTTCATGCGGGAGACTCTTCTCACCCAAGGGAGATGTCTTGTATGGGAATCATTGCTCACTTGCTTTAGCTATCGTGTAGATGAGCACTGTGTCGCCAGAGTGGCCTGCGCGGGACCTATGTCCACCTGAATTGGGCGAATCTTGTGTGCGGCAACTGTTATCGCCGATATTGCTTTACCCTGCGACAGAGTGTTTTTATGTGCCTGCTTGCACGCCTGTCGCCCACACATCTTATCGCGTTACCGTGGTCGAGTGGCCTGTCGCGTGGCCTGTTGCGTGAATTGCTCTGTCGCTTGCAATAGCCTCTCTCTCGCCCAAGCCTATCAGGCGCGAGAGCCATTCTCTAATTAATGGCGTGAATTCTAATTAGTAAAAAGTGTTTTGTCAAAACATGTGTAGAGCATTAATTATCAAACTAATATTAATATTATCAAAGCTCTCATCATTAAAAGCGATATTAGTATTATAAAAGTTGCCACCATTAAAAACAATATTAATATTTAAAACAATACTAATATTAATATTATAAAAGCTCTCATTATTGGCGATGTAAGACCTTTTATGTCAACTAAAAATTTCCTTCTTTTGCTCTCTTTGCACTTTACTTTCTATTTTTTCCACGTGATTTCCTTTCTCATTAGCTTTGATTGTTTCTTTTCTCAGCTTTTATTTCCTTGTACCAGTCGCCAAAAGCAGCAGCAAATGAAAAGCAATCAAAATAGAAACTATGCAGACGTATACGTGAAAGCGAGGATCATAGCAACCAGGAGCAAAGATGCAGCAGTAGCAAGTTGATACTAACAGCTGCAAAGGCGATGACCACGCAAGGCTAAAACAAACAGACACTATTCCCTTCTGTTTTCCATACCATATTTAATACAGCCTTTCCTGCTGACGTAACTTTGGCTTTCTATTTCACCCAAACTTAGCAACCAACGTAAACAGAGTAATCAACGCTAGCATCGGTAAGGTAGAGGCGATAGGATGGTGTAGGTAGCCTTGGACAAGACAAGTACTACTTTTTCTTTTCCCCTTTTTTATTGTTGCCCGTGTATTATTTCTTCTCCCTTTGTTCTTAATCAAATTCTGGCAGCAAAGTATTATGCTGGAATTTTCTTCACTCAGCAGGAGTGATGATGGCAGCAACAAACAATAGTGGCGACAATGAAACTTGGCGGCATGATACGACAAGGAGCAGCAGAAGCGTGGGAACAATGGCTCGGTGAAGATACAGTGGTGACACGAGAAGATGATAGGCAGAGTAAATAGCTTGAACGAGGTGAAGATGAATACAGAGGCTGTGTAATAAGGCCTGAAGTGCAAAGAATGTGGTTCGGCTGTAAAGGGTGGAGGCTCTCCTTTTCACGCTCCTCTTTTCTTTTTTCTTTTTTTTTTTAAAATTATTTTATTTGTTGTGTGTCTTTTTGCATTTTATTTGATGGAATCCTTCCATTGTTTGCTTCCTGAGATATTCATTGCATCATGACTTCATTAATTGCATTGCCAGCTAAAACCTTATTAATGGCTCACGTGCATAAGTCATTTCGCTAACCATAATTGCATCTGACAACTTTCGTTTTCTCACCCACGCCACTCTCTTGCCCAAGTTTATTGATGTGAGAGCCACTCTCTCGCCCAAAGACACTCTCTTGCCCAAGCTTGTTGACGCGAGAGCCACCTATCGCCCACGTTTACCTTGTGCGAGAGCCTATCTCTCGTCCAAGACCTGTCGCAAAGACACTCTTTTGCCCAAGCTTGTTGACGCGAGAGCTACCTATCGCCCACGCTTACCTTGTGCGAGAGCCTATCTCTCGCCCAAGACTTGTCGCTTGTGTCTGTTGTCGCATGAATTACTCTGTCGCGTAGGCCTCGTGTTAGCTTGCGACAGACTGTCTGTCGCATGCCTGAGGGCTCACGATTCGCTCTGTCGCATTTAATTGCTCTGTCACGTGCACCTCGCAGGCGACAGACTGTTTTGTCGCGTGAAATTGTGACAGATTGTTCTGTCGCATATATATTTATTTTATTTTATTTTATTATTTTTTAACAGGTCTTGCGCAGGTAATAGGCCTCTCGCAGGTGTTAGGTTTCCCGCGCCTTATCGCAGATTTCTATACTTGGCTTTTGGTTTGTTTCCCACAAACGGCGCCAATTGTTGTTGCCAAAAACAACAATAAATGTTTGCTGACGTCGGATCCTCGCTCTTCGCGTTAGTCTGTCTCTAAGGATCTGCGAAATAGGAAACCATCAGGAGGCGCAAGGGTTTTCCCCTGTGCGCGCCCTTCGATGCTTAAGTCAGACAGGGTTTCAGTAGGCAAATAGAGCTTAGGGTTTAAGAATGATACCTGTGACCTATTTATATGAGTTATTTTACGCATAATTACCTTTAAGCCCCACAGCTTAAATAATAACCCAATGGATCATTCATGGGCCTTCTGAGTCCTCTTTCCTCTTGGGCTTAGATTATCATTTAGCTCAATGGTTTTCAACTTAATTTATAGAAAAGCCCAGTAGTCTTTAACTTGACCCACATCAAGTAGATATACACCAATTGATCGAATATCTAATTAAAATATTAAATAGTACATATTACTAAATTAATTAATATAATGCTAGTTATTTAAATATAATTAATAATATTAATAAAGTATAAAAACAAATTTTATTAAAATTACCACTTACACAGTAATACTACTCTAATATATTATTAAATTATACTTTAATTTACTATTAGAATTTTTATTTTTATCCATACTTTAATTTTACATTTTAATAGACAATAAATATATTATTTTTAATAAATACTTAATTCTATCAAAATAAAACTTACATACTAAAAGATTACATAATTTATTCTTAAAAGATTATTATAATATAATATACAAATCATTATTATAAGATACCAAATTGGTTTATTCATGTACAAGATTATTATAATATAATAAATAATTAATTACCACTAGCTTGATTTGTTAATGTCTTTTGTTTTAAGGCTAAAATAAAATTACCACTAGCTTGATTTATAATTTTCTCTTTCAATGATGTCAAAGTTTATAAAAAAATTGTACTTATTTTGTTTAATTTAATGACTTAACTTTTTCTAATCTTAAAAACTTGAATTTTGGTTTTAAGATTAGGTTTTTTTAATCTAAATTCAATATCTTTCTATACTTAAAACTTTAAGAAAATATAGTTTAAATTTAATTTTATTAAAAATATTTTTAATGTGTTGCACAAAATATCAAATTCAAAGTTTCAAACAAATATTAAAAATCTATAATTTTTTTATATGTTTGATTTATTATTCTATTAAAATTAAAATTTTATCATAAAATAAAAATAATAAGATGTTAAAATGATTTTTATAATAAAATCAAATGTTAAATTAATAATATATTTATTATTATAAATGCTATAAGTATGATATTAAAAATTATTTGATATCATATATTATGGTGTTTTAAATTAATTTAATTTAATTTAATTAAAAAGATTCGATATTTATTTTGCTAGTAATACATAATTGATAAAATTGTATAATAAATAATAATTGTTTTCAAAATTTTAAACTTTTTAATTAAAAAAGTGTATCAATTATTTATTTATTTTTAAATAATAATTATATAATTATAATTCGGGTTTTCTCGGGTTATAAATTTGATTTTTCAGGTTTCGGTTCGGATCGGTCTCGGTTTCGGATTGTATCGGGCTCGGGTTATGTCGGGTTCGAGTTTTTTCGGTTTCGAGTTTTTTCAGTTTCGGACTTTTTCGGTTATGAGTTTTTTCGGTTTCGGGCTTTTTCGGTTATGGGTTTTTTCCGTTACGAGCCTTTGACTTTTTTGGTCAATTCGGGCTGGTCTCGGTTTGGTCTAGGGCGGATTCGGGCGGGTTTTCGGGGTCGGGCCAATTTTTGCCACCTCTATCAGAGCAGGGTTGGTCAGATATCTAGTGGTGCTTGAAACGAAAAGTGAATAGTAAACATTCCTTATAGCACTGTATAGTCTAAATTTATAAAGGAATCAACTGATTATAAACTGAGTTAAGTGTTTAAAATGATGTGAAAGTTGGTGAATTAAGGGTTACAAAAAATAAGATTGCAATCCGAAAATTTTGCATGAAATAGATGATCTTATGGTCTTATTGGAGGTCTGTTCAGTATGGTGCAAAGAGGAACTCGGTGAAGGCCCCACCAGGACTTCTTTGTCCGAATCGAACTAAGACCTTGAGATGATGATATTGGAGTGGAATAAAATCTCATCAGTTATAAACCTTAAGATCGCCTGCTTCAAGGTATCTTGAAGGGAGAGAAATAAATGGGGAAATGATGAATTTGCCCCTATATTGATGTAATGTCTTTGAATCATAGTTGACTAAATTGATTCAAGATTGATTGATGGTAATAGAGTAATTGATGGTGTAAAGAATATATTACATGTTTAATGGTCCCTACTGTAAGCCCCACTTATACTTTGATGAGTAATGCAACCCATAGTGTATACTGTGGGAGGTCGCGAGATAGTCGGTCCTGTTATGGATTTTTAGGGCTGAATTAAACATGAAAATATGGGGTATATGGGTTAGGGATTATTTAATATTAAGAAAAGTGATACACTTACTGAGAGTGATTTAGATAAGTGAATTGATGTGAAATATATGTTATATGATTTGAAAATTTTACGTATGTGTTTTGGAGTATACATAGTGGATTAGCAGGATGTAAATGACGAAACATCCAAGATGGTATGAGGTTATGATTTAAAAGTTACTGAAGGTAACTTCAAATAAATTTCTAGAATAGAATAGATTTGAGAGATCATTGACATGATTCACAGTATGGATTCCATTTCGAAGCTCTTATCAGAGAATATAAAGGAGTTCGAAGAGCTTAAGAAATTACTCTGAAAAATTATGGATAAAGAATTTATTGTATAATAGTGTTCGGAGGAAACACTGATGATCTTGTTAGAAAGAGTATAAGGAATTCCTAAGATCAATCTCTGAACAGGGTGTCAACAAATAAAAGCCTAGGGATTGATGTTTATAAGATGATGTTCAGAACTCGATATAATTTTAACAAGATCTTGATAGTGCCTATGAGGCTAATGAAATATTTTGTGATGTACCTGAGTTTAGTGAATGATATATTTGATCACATACAGATAAAATATAATAGCATATAACCATGATGTGAATATATTCCTTTCATTTGAAGGAAATAAGCAACACCCTTGAATAATTTCACAAACTTTTGGAAAACCAAATAAAATAAATGATTGGTTGAGAAATTTGTGGGATTGGTTGCTTCACTGATATGATACATACATGTGAGAAAATTAAATGGGAGTGGATGAATATAAGGGAGTATAGTATTTAACAATGGTAAAAGATTTTAACGGAAGAGTACTATACCATTCGAAAAAGCAATTGAAGTGATAAATGTGAAAGGATGAAAATGTATTAAAAGACAAATCATATGATGATAAGGGAACACGAATTATGAGGTAGTTCCCAAATCTAAAATTGACTATGATTTCTTCTGATTTTCATGTGGTTATGGCTAGATATAAGATCGAGTCAGATTAACAAATGAAATGAGTTATACTCAGAGGAGTAAATAAACGAATTACTGACAGTCATGTAAATGGAGGTATTTATTGGAAATGTGAAATAGCATAAATAATGTGGAGACGGAATTGGTAATTTGATAAATTTCCATTACAGAAGTTGATTGTGAAAAGATTACATCCTCGGGTACATTACACCATTAAGTGATATTATAGGTGTAGACACCATTTTTGTCCGAGTCTTTTTCAAACATTTTTAATTAATTAGTTTATATATATTTTTTATTTTAGATTTAGAAATTTTGATTTTGACTTTTTTTATTTTCGAAAAAATATATAAAAAAAAGGAAAAGGAAATCAGAATTAATTTTGATAGGAAAGTAAAATTAAATGAGACCATTAAAAGATAAAAAATTAATTTGGATTTGGTGGAAAGAAAAATTAGATTTAATATCGGATTTAATATCCGATTCTTGAGATATAAAATTTCCTAAAAAAGATTGATTCTTGATTTTTTTTTTGAATTACCTAAAATAAAAGGAGACCTAGGTCTATTTAAACAAGAAAAAAAATAAGGGAGGAGAAGATAGACGGAGGAGAAAAAACCTAGAGAACCCTAAAAGAACCCTAGAAGAAACCCTAGAAAGAAAGCCTAGAAAAAACGAAAGGAGAAAGGAAAAGACAAAAAAAAAGGAGTTTTGCTACTGTTTTTTTTTCACTGGAACGGCAGACTTCCACTGTTGATCATCATCTTCACCTCCATTGCTGCCCTGCCGTGGCTTGTGCCTAGCCCCTCCCTGCATCGAATCAACCAGCCGCCCACGTTCTGCACCACCAAGCCGAAGCCAGCTGCTGCTCCCTGAGTTGGTGCACCTTCTATTGCTCGTTTGTCCCCACGCTACCTCATCACCATCACGGTCCAGCCCATAACATCATTTTCTTCAACTCTGCTGCCCACGCCATCATCATATTTTTTGGTCATCCCTTGCTCATGTTCTACCCATAGCCACCTTTGCACCCGTAGCCCTTGCCTTGATCGATCATCACGTCACGTAGCCTCTCATCAAGTTACCCTCATCTTCATCCAATCCAAAGAAAAAGGGAAGAGAGCCCCTGCTTCACCAAGAAAAACCATCATCGCGCTAAAGAGTTGTGCGTCTTGCCCTGCTGCTGCGATCTTGCCTGGGTTCCCTTACTATCGAATCACCGCCTGGTTCCATGTTGCTGCTGTAGAACCGAAGCCCCCTGCTGCAGCCTGAAAGCTGGGTGTTTAGGCTTGCTGTGCTGCGTCTTGTCTTACTATTTCTTTCTCTTAGTTTTGTTTGTGTGCTAAAGAAAGAGCAAGGGAGAGTGACATGAAGGTTGAAGGAATAAGAGAATGTGGTGCGGTTTGTGAGGGAGGTTGCTGGCAACGTGAAATGGGTGAGACAGTAGCAAAATGTTGCTGCTCCGTTGGTTATGGTTGCAGCTGTCCAAAGTTGTTGCAGTCTGCTGGTGCGTGGCATGCATGCGGATAGGGTGAGGAGAAGCAGTACACGGGCGAAACAAGAAGAAAAAAACAAGCTCGGTTCACCACCTTGGTCCTACCTCCATCGCTTGCCTTGTTCACCTGCATGGAAAGTTAAACAAAAAAAAGGTATGAAGCTTTTGCCGTAAAATAGCTTTTGGGCAAAATGAAGGCTAAGCCACGTGATTCAATACTTATTATTATTATTAGTTAAGTGTTTTGCTAGATTAATCTAATATATATGATTCATTTAATTAGAAATTTGTGTAAGATAATTTAGGTAATTTAATTGAAGGTAGAAATTGATGTTAAAATATTAAGTTTGGGAAATTGACTTTGATAATTAAATTAGGTAGTTAACGTGAATGAAATAATTCGATTTGGCGTGTTGATATTCTATATTTTGTTGATGTATTATTATTTGTTTGTTGTTTATTTCAGAATTAGGATTAAAATAAAATAAAAACAGATTATTGAAAACTATAAGGACAAGAAAAAAATTAATTATGAATATTAATAATACTGATGATGGAACTCCTAAAAGACTGCGTTCAAGTAGTACTTTTAGAGATCTAGGTGAAAAATTCCATCCAAGGCCTCACCAGCTTAATGGAGGGTCTAAATAGAGTTTTCCATAACAAATGCTTTTAAAAAATAAATTTATTATGAAATTACAATAAAACAATTAGTTACAAAATGAAAAAGATATTAATGGTTCATAGATAACGAAATAAGGAAGAAAAATAAATGAAGAAACTAGAATTAGATATTAAAATGATGATGAATGCGAATATGAATTACTCCAATGATGAAATATCGAGAGAATTACGCTTAAGTAATTTTCTCGAAAATTTCTAGGTGGGAAAATTATTTTCAAGGCCTCACCAGCTTAATGGATGGCCTAGAGAGAGTTTTCAATAATAAGTTATTTTTATTCATCTTTAAAATTATAAAATAGGTGATTTTCATCTAAAAACATTATTAAATTAAAATTAAATTAATTAAGAAGATAAAAAAAATTTTCAATAATTCATAAAATAACAATAATAAATAGTAATGAAATTTGATGAAATAATAAAATGATAATAATAAATAGGAGTTATTGAGAATGAATATTGATTGTTCTTATGATGAGATTCCAAGTAGATTTACGCTTAAGTAATGATTTGGAAATCTTTGGGTAAGAAAATTTCTTTTGGGTCTCACCAGCTTAATGGAAGATCTAAAAGGAATTTTTGATAGAAATAATTCATATTCATTTTTGCATAAAAATAAATAAATAAAATTAATAATTAATAAATAATAGAATGCTAAGAATAAATTGGTTAGAAAGAGTCAAAGTTAGGAATTTCTCATAATATATTCAAATGAATCCGACGACGGAGCCTCTTCAAGCAAGTCGCATAGTACTACTTGAATACTCCTGAGGTGAGAAAGATCTTTTTAAGTTGTCCCACCAGCTTAATGGAGGACACTTAGAGATATTTTTTTTAATAATAATTATATCGAGATTAAAGATCAACATAAGCAAATTTAGCAAATAACCTAAAACTAAGTGGTACCATTTTAGGATGGGCGTTGTGAGGGTGCTAATCCTTCCTCACACGTAACCGTACTCCCGAACTTAGAACTTTGAACGTAGACCAAGCCTTATCCTTAGTTTGAATAGGTGACCAATCACACCTAGGTAGAATGGTTGGTGGCGACTCCATATCTTTGTGTCTAGCTATTAGGTTTTTTTCTAAAACTTAGTACGTTATGACAATAGGTACCATGAGAATAAGAGATGTAATGATAACTAAATATGAAAAGAGATGTCAGGGAAAATTATTACCTAATGTCTCAATTACTGTAATTGATGGTTAATATTAAAGTCTGCAAGTGAAGTGCAGTCTTAGCTAAACTGTGAAGATGAGTATTATGGTATAGTAAAGAACTCAAAAGAACCATGATGTTGTAGAAGTGACTATAGATTGATTGACCAAATTGATTCACTTCTACATCATCCAGTTTCTTGATCTCTTGAGTGCTCTAGTCGATAGGTATAATTGTGAAAACGATGAGAATGTATCTGAAGTTCTAGTGAGCGAGTACATGTGATAAGGATCCCTGATTTGCCACATGCTTTTAGGAAATAGCAAAAGGCTTTGGGATTCCAAATTTATTGTTATCACTGCTTCTTATAGATGTAAATATCCGAGTGCATTGTGTGGACTCTCAATGATATAATGAGAGCGAGTGCACTAGATTTAAAAAGCTACTGGGACAATTACATACGATTGATTAAAATCGTTTAAATCATAATCACCAAATTTTTGTCGACTTAGCACCAAATGAGATAATAAGTGATAAATAGTGTGAATTAATTACTGTATGAAGAGAAAGTGAAAATTATTAACTCCCAAAGATGATAAATAATTACAGGGAGTATAAATTGATTGTGAAAGAGGAAATGTGGAATTTAAAGGAAATTTGAATTGTAAAAGTATAGTTACAGTCTTATCTTAAAGACAGGATTAACCGAAAGCTAGAAATTATATAAGGAGGAAAAATACCTATATTGGTGATACTTCCTAAATTAAGTGAAATTCAGAGAACTCGTAAATGATATGATGCTATCTGCATAATTATGGACAAATTAACTAAGTCTGCTCATTCCTATGCTATAAAATCTACGGATCCAAATAGTGCCGTAGCCAAATTATATATCAGGGAGATAATGAGATTATCTAGTGTTCCAGTGAGCATCACATCCTATAGGGAGTCCCGATTCGCATCTCATTGTTGATAGAGATTTCAGGAGACCATAGGATCCCAACTGTATTTCTGCGCCGCATTTTATCCGCAAACTAACGGACAGTCCAAGTGTATGGTACAGATGCTCGAGGATATGCGTGAGCGTGTGCATTTGATGTTAGAGACTCCTGGGATGATCATCTACCCTTGGCAGAGATTACTTATAGTAATGGCTAATAGGTGAATATCAATATGACACCTTACGAGGTTTATATAGCAAACAATGTAAATTCATGATAGCATAGGAAGAAATGGAAAACCTTAAGTTATTAACTCCCGACTTGGTTGAGCAAGTTCCCAAGAGGTACGGGTGATAATATATTTTGAAGGTCTCACCCTCTAAAGAAATAAAGGAAAGTTGAGTCCTTGATACATAGGACCTTTCGAGATCTTAGATCGCGTGGGAGAGGTGGCATACCAGTTAGCACTACCTCCAGAGTTATCAGGAGTGCATAATGTATTCCACGTCTCGATGCTGAGAAAATAACATCCAGATCCATCTCACGTAATTCCACATGAGCCACTGAAGACATGAGTTACGTTGAGAGGCAGATACAGATCTTGGATAGGAAAGATAAAATGCTGCAATCTAAGACTATCAAGTTGGTTAAGGTGCTATAGCAGTATCACACGGTGGAAGAGGTTACTTGGTAGTTAAAAAACCTTATGAGTGAGAAATATCCAGAGCTTTTCAGTGATAGGTCCAGGTGAAATTTGGAGGACCAAATTTCCTAAGGTGGAGAAAAAATGTGAAACCCGATTTTATAATACTGTACACCATAATTTTAGTAAATCCTTTAAAGTGGAAATAAATTTCTTAGTGAAATTAAATAAATATTGAATGTGAACTTCCACTTTGAATTTTGGATTTACTGGAATTATGAATTATAATATGGTGTATAAGAGGTGAAATAAATATTATATGAGGAATTGGAAGTATAGGAAATAAGCAAAAACCATGCAGCCAAATTAGACTACATGCCACTTTTTCCTAGTGCTGTAAGCTACCCGACGTGATTCAGCTAAAAGAAAATAAAGTGTAAATTCTATGGTGTACAAATGCAACATACGATGATTAGAGGAGAAGGAATGGAAAACAAGTCAAATAAAAAGGTATAGCAACAACCATGTAGCAGAAAAGTGGCCTTCACGCCACTTAGTTGCTGATTGATGATGCACGAATGACAATTCAATGGAAGGGGATATTAAAGTCTAACACATGGTTGATGTTATTGGCTGAAGTACACATCAAAAGTAAACCAAACAAGTCAATAACGTGTAAGAAAAATGGAGTTTCTATCGTTCCTTTGTGCTGCAGTCTTCTACCCGATTTAATGCTCCTTCAGCTGCTCTTTTGCTGTACTTTTCTTCATGAATTAATGCACTACAGGACAAGAAAATGATGAGAAGGAGTTAAGGGAATTATAAGATTTTATATGGGATTAATTGTTATGAGCTGGAGACTACACAAGATGAGGGAACTGAGTCAAAGAAAACGTGCAGTAAAACTTTCTCCATGTCGTTCCTTAGCTGCAGTTTTTCTTCGCAATTTAATGCACTATAAGACATGAAATAATGAGGAAAAAGGGATAGGAAGCTAGGTGGCAAAGTATTATTGGCTAGCATGAATAAAAAGAAGACTAAATTGAACCAAAACTTCAGCAAACTTTCTTCCTTACCGATTCTACTCTGCTGCTTCTCGACTTTTTCTGTTTGCTGCACGTTCATACTCTGTTTTCTTCCGTTTCTTCCATGCTTACTTAGTAAAATTACATTCTTTAGCTAGCTAACCATCAAACCCTTCTTGCTAAACCTTTCCTTTATCTCAAGACCATCTAAAAATCATGAGAGGAAGGACTAACGTGAGCCAGAAAAATTTTCTATTAGAGCAGTATTTGTTCGGTTGAATAAAGGTAAGAGGGTTTTGATGATTTGTTCATCTTTATGATGATGTTTATTGGTCATAGCATGGATAACATGTTAAGACATGAGATGAAAATGAATAAATAAGAGAGAAAAATGCCAAGGAAGTTTCGGACAGAGGAAAAAAAGGGAATATCAATTTCTATTGTTTTATGTTAATTCAAAGTTCTAAAGCTATACATCTCCTATTTGCTATTGGTGTTGAGTTATTTTACTTTGGCAAAAATATGCTTTTTTTCATGGATTTCGATCAGCTTTAGAAGTTAATAAAGACATGCATTTTATTGCATGAAAATGATATAAAACAATAGCTTATGATGGAATGAAGAGGATGGAAATATTAGAATTCCATAAAGGAAACAAAATCATGAAAGTGTGCATTTAAGGGGTTTCGGCCATGACCCTTTTTGGGCATGAAAATATGCTAAATTTTATGGTTAATAGTAGAAAATGATTATAGAAATCAAAAGAAGAAGGTTGGTGAAATCGAAACCGAAAAAAGAGCTAAAACGAAAAAGTTCAGTTTTAGCACCAATGTAATTTATACTGGTTGCACATGTGCTGTGTCATTAGTGGCTGCATTTTATGGAAGCTATTGGCTTAAAATTAAGAGAAAAATATTAATAAAATTTTGATAAAATTATTTTGCAACTGAAAATTACGAGTTTCGGTAAACGCAACCAGGAAGCTCAACTTCGTAAGACCAGGTAAGGTAGATGTGTGTGAAGTGAATGCATGTTCTATGGAGTTAAATTTTATGTAAATATTGAGAAAATGATTTGGTTTGAAACATGCATTGGTTTGATAAACTGTTTTTACAGACCATGATTTGGGCGAGCTATAAAGCCGACCCCTATGTTGTTTTCTGGGCGAGCCAAAGAAAGGCGACCCTTGTTTTAATAAAATCCGAGCGAGCCAAAGATAGGAGATCCCTGTTTTAATAAAATCTGGCCAAGCCAAAGATAGGCGACCCCTATTTTAATAAAACCCGGGCGAGCCAAAGAGAGACGACCCCTTTTTGATAATTCGGGCGAGCCAAAAGTGGGCGACCCCTTGGTTTTGAAAGACTAGTGTTTATGGGCGATCCCTAATAATCTTATGGGAGACCCCAAACCATTGAGTTATATTTCAATCTTCGAGCGAATATTTTTATAGGCGATTCCCTAGTCAGCTCTGTCGTGTAATCTAATATAGCAGGCGAGCACTAATGAAGCTCAAATGCAAATGTTAGTGGGCGAACATTAGTTCACCGTAATGGGCGAGCTGACCATGGGCGAGCCGTAATGGACGAGCTGACCATGGGTGAGTCGGTTTAACTTGCGTTTTTCTCAAACGAAAAATGTTGAAATTACTAGCTATTTTTACTGTGTTTTGTAAACAAAAAATATAATACCTTTTTCAAAAACAATCATTTTAAAGAAATGATGAAATATGTGAAATATTCCTTAAAGGTTCTTTATGAGATATAAATTGATTTTTGAGACTTTAGGCCCCGAGTTTCATGTGTTACTATTAATGTAGCTGATTGACCTGCCAAGTCATCGAGGTCTCGAGGTCACCTGGCAAGTGTACTCGAGGACCACCTATAGAATATGACCATAGATCTAGTTGTGTCCCAGTGGGGACGATTAATGGGTTCCTTCAAGAACGATGCGTTCCTTCGGGAACGATGATAGCATGATTTAATTGTAGAGTGATGCCTAGTCTTAACTTACTAATTTCTGTTTACTAAAAGGATTTACTGAATCTTGTTTACTGTTTACTGTTTACTATACTATATCGTATACTGTTTAAACAGTGATTTGAATATTAAATACTGTTCACTATATCCATTGTTTTCCTACTGGGTATGCTGTTAGGGAAAATAAACATTTTGTGGTATATAGTTTTGGTTTTATAAAGCAGCATACAACTCCTTTACTGCGCACGTTGTCGCTCACCCCCTTATTTCCACTCCACAGGTTATTGATTTGGATAAAAAGGTTTACCTTCCAGAGTTATCAGCTGCTAGAGTCGGCAGACATACGATATCGAAGGTATATTATATTCTTTTATATATTCAATAAAATTGTACAGTACTACTTTGAGTAAAAAGGGAATGTAGGTGATCTCAAAATTTATGAGGTATTCATATTTCTATTTTGGTACTGAAATGAAAGTACCATTTATTTCTTAAAGGTTAATAGACTGTTAAGCATCACAGACAGCCCAACCGGTAAAAATGTGTAAATAAGAATAAAATATGTGATTTACTGTAGATTCGAGATGTTACACCGGAACATGATAGGTATTCTAAAATACCTTCCATACTCCATCCGGTTTCCTAGCCGACTATAATATCCATCCTGATTTGTACATTAGTACACTACTAGGATTCAAACGTTTTAGCATATAGATTTCAAAGTATCAGTGTTTACATACAATTCTCTTACTGAGCACGTTAGCTCACTCCTTATTTTTCCACTCCACAGATTACATATAGTGATACCGTTCCACGGATTTCGACTGCGCTATTGATTCCCGAGGCATCTTAAGTGGATCTTGGAGGTATTTTGATTTACTTTTATATGTTTAGGCATTTATATACAATACTACTGTTATGTAAGTATATTCAGGAGATGTAAATTTTTAAAGAATTACCACTTATGTGAATATTTTCTATTTCGTAAATAAATAAACTTCTTTTGTAGTTTGGTAACCGTTTAGAAGAAGTAAGTGATAAAGGCATTGTAGATAGCCTAACCATCACTGTGTGTGTAAATGTGGAAATCATTGTATATTAAGAGATGTGACACGTACCGGCCGATACGTTCCAGTTTTGACAAAATCGGGTACACTTGAGTTGATTTTTCATACCAATTTTTGTACTGAGTAATATCGATTGGTTTCGTGAGTTTCAGGTAGTTTTGGTCGATTTTGGCGAAATTCACTGTTTTGGTTGGTATACAAAAATTAAAAGAAAATTATATTTTATTTTATTATATGTTTTAATATTGAATTAAAACTAATAAATACATAAACAATGAATTAAGTGAATGCATTAACACATTTAACAATTTTTAAAATAATTATTATTTGTTGTACGTGTAATTTTATTAAATTAATACTTATCATTATCAATGTTAAATGTTTTATATATGTGTTTTGATTATTATTATTAACAATATTATTATATGTATGAAAAACTTATAAATATTATTAAATTAAACCAAAAAATTCGAAACAATATACTGAAACAATCGATACCGATATATGCCATTGTAAAAAGAAAGAAACAAAACGTTCTCTGATACGAAATTTACAACCTTGATTCGAATATCTATAGCTACAAAGCTTTATAAAGTATATATATGTTATGATAAACTATATGTACATTATAATATAAATATATGTATATTTCATCTAAAAGAATGGTATTCGAATACCTCATTGTAGTTATTCGAATACCTAAAACTAATTTTTTTTGGAACAAATGTACATGAGTTTATATCATGATGTATATATAATTATCATAAAATATCCATATCTTTTAGCATATAGGTATTCTGATTACTTTTATAGGTATTCGAATATCTATAGCTACAAAGCTCTATAAAAATACATACATTTTATGATAAATTATATGTACATTATAATATAAATATATGTATATTTTGTCCAAAATAGTGGTATTTGAATACCTCAAACTAATTTTTCTCTTCAAACAAACGTACATGAGTTTATATCATGATGTATATATAATTATCATAAAATATCAATACTTTTAGCATATAGGTATTCTGATTACTTTAATAGATAACCTAATTACCTTTGGGCGTTGGGTTCAAAGAATTTTAGATTTCAGCTAGTAAGTTTTTTTTGTAATACAATTGCCTTGTTTGGTTACATATTTTCCTCCACATCAGTAATCCAACATTTCAACAGTACCTGAATGGGGGAAACTAAGGAGAAAATGATTCCCTCCTTCTCCTGAGGTTTTGTAGGATTCTAAGGTAAAATATTTTTCTGTTCTTATTTTACCCTCTATTATTGCATTTTATGACTATTTTACCCCAAAACTTATCTAATATTACAAGCCTTTTCCTTTAATTATTGCATTTTGTAGCCATTTTAGGATTTTGACATGTTTCACATACCCATGTCCCTATGCCCCACAAATGGACTAATTAAATAAATATGTTAATTTAGTAAATAGATTTTTTGACATCTTACAAATGAATAGCTTAACTAATTAAATAAATCAAAATAATTTATATATTAATTATCCTATAAACAAAAGGAACAATTAGCATAAAAATGTTAATTTAGTAAATAGATTAATTAACATCTTACAAATTAACAGCTTAACTAATTAAATAAATCAAAATAATTTACATATTAGATATCCTATAAACAAATGGACTAATTAATTAATTTGTGTTAAATAAATTAATTAACATTTGTTAAATGAATAAGCTTAAATAATGAATAAATAAATAAACATATAAATAAATATGTTAAACATAACTTCCATCAAAGTGTTATTCACTTTAAATAAACTATTTATTCACTTTAATACAAAATGATAGTTTAATAAAATGCGTCATTTAGTAATCTTAAATTTTTTGAACCAAACATAAAAATCATACATTCTCCCTAATGCAACCAAAAGAGGAAATTTATAATTCTCTAGAATTCATCAAGGAAAATGATTTAGGGCAAAATGATTCCCAAAGAGAATCATAGTTTTTGCGAACCAAACGATCCTTTATAGGTATTTTGATTATTTTTATTGTTGTTGCACAAAACAACAATAAAGATATGCTGACGTCGATGTTCGTACTTAGTCTCCACGCGTCTCCAAGAAACTTCTGTAAAACAAGAAAAGTCAAAGAGACACAGTGGTGGTTCCCTGCGTAGACACTCCGATGCTTAAGTCAGTAGAAAGTTCTTCAGTATTGGGAAGCGTAAAAACCAATAGTCCAAAAATTAGCGAATAAAATTGTACCTGAGGGCCTATTTATAGGCCAATATTTTAGGTTAATGGCTTGAGGATAAATCCATCATCTTGCTGGGAGTTTGTGTCCCAATATAACACAAGTTCCTCGAAAACCGGGAGCAGTCGAAGCCTATCGCCGGCAAGAGATTCATACCACGTGGCGCGTTGTGGCGTCAGGGGTCTGTCGCTAGCAGGAGCCGAAGTCAAGCGCCACGTGTCGCCTTATGACTATATGCGACAGACTGGGAGTCTATCACCCGGCGATAGGTGTCATGCGTGCCATGTGTCGCGTTATGATTGCTGGCGATAAACCAGTGAGTCTGTCGCCCAGTCACAGGTGTGATGATGCACTTTGCCTCTGTCGCCGAAGGCCACGTGGACCAGTCAGTCTTTGCCACGTGGTGATCTCTAACGCTATTGAGCCTGGCCCAACACGGCTAGACTTTGTCCTATCAATTGCTCCCCACTCTCTTGTTGGATTTCTCCAACCAAGAGAGTATAAATATGTGTTTTTAGGCCTTAGTCCACTGTGAATTGTCCTTTTTGTTTTTTGTGATTTCTTCTGGTATTTTTTGCAGGTGAAAAATTCTACTCTGCGACAGGCGTGATCAGGCACGACGTTTGGCATTCCCTGTCGCGACTATATAAACTGCTGGGATCCAAGGAGAGAACGTACGAGAAACCTCTGAGCAGCCGTCTGTCGCCCATTTTTCAGCTCTCTCGCCAAAAGAGTCTTTCGCTCTCACACCAAGAGTCTCTCGCTTATCTCATCGACAGTAAGTATACATCTGTCGCTTTATTTATTCACCTATCGCATTAGGTTTAGGTCTCCCGTAGGTGTCTTGGTCTTCCGCTTTGAGTTTTTAGGTCTCTCGCGAGTGTCTACACAGTAGGTCTGTCGCCCATTTTTCAGCTCTCTCGCCAAAAGAGTCTTTCGCTCTCACACCAGGAGTCTCTCGCTCATCTCATCGTCAGTAAGTATACATCTGTCGCTTTATTTATTCACCTATCGCATTAGATTTAGGTCTCCCGCAAGTGTCTTGGTCTTCCGCTTTCGGTTTTTAGGTCTCTCGTGAGTGTCTACTCAGTAGGTCTGTCGCCCAAAAGGTCTGTCGCTTATCGGGTCTGTCGTCCAAAGGGTCTGTCGCCTATCGGGTCAGTTGCCTGTGTAGTCTGTCGCCGGGTAGTTTTTACCTTTTTGCCATGTCTTTGCTACGCCCGGGTAAGACGCTTAAAATGGGTGGTCTCGTGTGTTCTTTGAAAAATGCCGACTTAGAGGATATTAGGACTCGTTTCCCTCTTCCCTCGGGTTATAGCTATAGACTTCCAGTGCAAGGGGAGGTTACGCTCGACTTGGTTAGAAACGGTGTGGCCGTTCATAAGGCTTCTTTGTCTTTTGGTTTTCGATTCCCTCTTTCGGAGTTTGGCGAAGCCTTTCTTAGATATAAGGACATCGTCCCGTGTCAACTCCATCCCCATGCATGGGCTCAGCTGGTAGCGTTCTCCATAGTGTGTCATAATCTAGGTATTATTCCAACAGTCCCTCTCTTAAGTGCCTTTTTAAGAGTCCGCAAGCTGAAAGGGTTAATAACGTTTTCTCTTCAACGGTTAACGGTTGACGAGTTTTCTAATAATAAAATCTTCTCAGATCTCCCCAATAAACTGCGTGGCTTTGAGAGCGAGTGGGTAGTTTTTAAGATTCCAAGCGACCTGCGGATTCGCTCTAAATGGAATCGTGATACCTCCGACCACTCACAGCGTGCGGGAAGATTCAAAACAGAAATTTTAAGAGACTAATTTGGTGAGCCTATTCAGCGAATCTGTTCTACTGGGGAGCGTAATTTATTTTCCCTTTTAACCCCGGAGAACATTGCCGCAGCGGGTTGGGGGGTAAGTAGAGCCGTTCTTGGGGCTTCTGCTGTTCCATCTAACCTCCCTACGACTCCATGCGTATCCGACGCTGGTCCTAGTCAGCCATCCCCGGTACCCGTAGTCGAAGTGTCCACCCTTGTCGGCCGCCTCGTAGATGAATCCTCTTCAGAATCGGAGGACGAGACCCCTGAGGTTGCGGGTACTAGTGACCAAATAGAGGAGAACCCTGAGTGGGCTCAGGTTGGCGCCTTTGGGAGTCCTTTCGTCGATTTTTCGTTAGATTCCAATTTGGATAATCTAGAGGACTTTGGTGGTTTTCTAGGTTTTCAATCCTTTTTTTACTTCTTGTACGCATATGCATGGCGTTTTATTTGGTCGGCTAATCCTGTATGTTTACATTATGCAGGCATGAACTTCCGAGATCTAATGCGTAAGTGGGATGCCAGTGCCGCTGCACGAGTGGTTCCTCCTCCTTAGTCGCAAGCCAGGGCCCCATCTGAACCGGCTCGTGCTCCTACTCCTCCTCCACCTTCTACTGGTGAAACCAGCCGTCCTACACAAGAGGCCGGAAGGAATAAGCGGAAGAGGCCTCTTGTTTCTGATCGCAGTTTGGAAGGTCGTGAGAGCTCTGAGTCCCAAAGGAGCGATTCGGCCCGTCAGGAAGGTGGTTCTCGAGTCGCTGAGGATAGGTCTGCCCCTCGCCAGCCTCGGCGCAAATACAGGAAGAGGCTGATTATTGAAGCCACTATGCCTACAAGACCGATCTTGCCTAAGGTAGCTGATCCGACTTTAAGGCGCTATCCAGTTGATAGCGGGGTCGTTGTAGGTGGAGAAGACTTCCAGACCTATCCCGGAGTGAATGATAACGATAGCATCGAGGATGCCGGGATAGCGTCTCGTCTGGCTTGGAGCACCATCCTCCCTAGCGACGAGGCAGGCCTTTTCACAAACCTGACAGAAGCGGAGGATAATTTCGACTACTTCGCTATGAAGGTGAGAGCTTTGTGCTTGTTTGGTAATTAGATTCTTCCTTTTTGAGTTCTTTCGTCAAGTTTTTTGAGTTACGTCTGTTTTTTGTCTTGTCAAACTGCTCAACAAATTACGGCGGTCAATGCTCGACATAGGGCCCTCAGGGAGCAAGCCGATAAGGAGATTCACGAGCTTCGAGAGCAGAGAATAGAGCTCACAAACAAGGTCGTCCAGCTTCGCTCCTATCCCAAAAGGATGGAGGAGTTGAGTAAAAAGAATGCTGATCTCGAGCAAAGGCTCCGAGAAGAGCAGGCGAAGGTGGTTGTTCTTCAAGGATATCAAGAAGCTTACGACAAGGCCGAAAATGATCGGAGAGCTATGGAGAGGCAGCGGGACGAGGCTATTGAGGAGCTACACAATGTACTAGATCGTCAAAGAGAGGCTTGAATTGAGGCAGTTTGTGAATACCGCTTGTTCCAACATTGTTTTGACAAGAAAACGGAGTTCGCGATAGGATTTATTAAATACGGTTTCTACTTGGCTCGTTCTTGGCTGGAGAAGCATCGACCTAGTGAGGCCTTCCCTGAATTGCTTTTTACTGAGGAGGCCAAGTACTACGATGCTCCTTCTTGAACCAAGTACAAGCCAGACTCGCAAACTCTGGAGGCCTATTTAGCGGAGGGAGCTGACGATGAACTGGATAATCTTGAGGGTCCGTGGCCCCCTCAACAGCCACAACGTCAGCCTGAGCCCTCTGAGGCACTTGATCGATCTGAGCCTCCTGCAGCGCGTGATGTTGCAGAGGTTATCGAGGCAGGCGATCAGCCTGAGTCCATCGAGGCACTACTGGGGTTAGATGAGTTCCAAATTTCTGATTCTGCAGCCGTTGACCCCGTGCCAGACTCTGCGGCTGTGGTTGGCCCTTTAGGTGACGTTCCTGCTTCAGGGATGGCTTCTTCGGCTCCTCAGGATCCCGATTCTTCGACTCCTCCAGTTCCTGAGCCTCAAGCTTCTTATGATGCTAGTGCTGATATAGTACCTTCTCAGCCGGCTGATTCGGTCATTAGAGTTTAGGACTTTTTTTTTTGTTAGCTCTAATGTACAGATGCATTTTTAATGAAAAGTACCGTTAATGTATAGATACATTTTTAATGAAAGTACCGTTTCATTCTGTAGCCCTTTCTTTTGCTTATGCGAATTTAGTAGAATACCTTGTATTGCTGTTATAGCGCAAAGTTCTGAAACGATATTAGAAAGATAAAATATATACATATATATATTTTATGGCTAAAGCGTACCTTTACCATGTTGCTCTCCAAGTTCTACCTTGAGACAGCGTTTTATACCTGTGTAAAGATGAACTTTTCTCGAGCATTGTGCCTTTCTCGCGCTTTTTGGCTTAAAGACTTGTTTTTGCCCGTCGTGCACCTTTATGTGCTTAGGGACTTTTTGGATTTGCCCGTCTCGCGCATTTTTCGCTTAGGGACTTTTTTATTTGCCCGTCTCGCGTATTTTTCGCTTAGGGACTTTTTTATTTGCCCGTCTCGCGCATTTTTGGCTTAGGGACTTTAGTTTGCCCGTCTCGCGTATTTTTCGCTTGGGGACTTTAGTTTGCCCGTCTCGCGCATTTTTCGCTTAGGGACTTTTTTATTTGCCCGTCTCGCATATTTTTCGCTTAGGGACTTTAGTTTGCCAGCTGTTGCCTCATTTCGATTCCTATAACACATAATCTGTCTTACACATTGCATTAGAAAATATAGAAAATGATGGGCTGGCCTTTATTCATGAATCGGATGATTGCAAAACAATAGGATCTGTAAAGTAACAGAGCAATAGATGGAAAAGTAAAGACAAGAATAATAGCAATCAGAAAAAGGTACAATGTTTACTGCCAATACAGCTTAAGATGGTTGGCATTCCAAGTCTTTGAGATCTTCTTTCCTTTCAAGGTTTCCAAGGTACATGTGCTAGGTCCGACCATCTTTCTGATCCTGTATGGTCCTTCCTAATTAGCCCGGAGCTTTCCATCTTCCTTGTGGGCGTTTGTAATTGCCGACTTTCTCAATACCAGGTCTCTTTCTTGCAATTCTCTGTTCTTCACCTGTGCATTGTAATAAGTGGCTACCCTCTGTTGGTAGGCAGCCAATCTCATTTTTGCTTTGTCTCTCAGCTCATCTATCAGGTCTAGATTCTCCCTTAGTCCCTGAGAATTTAGCTCCTCGATGTAGGGGACCAACCGAGGTAACTCAGCTCCAACTTCTACTGGGATGAAAGCTTCAGTCTCATACACTAAATTGAACGATGTTTCCCCTGTCGACACCTTGCGTGTCGTTCTGTAGGCCCATAAAACACTTGGAAGCTCATCTACCCATGCTCCCTTTGCTTTATCCAGTCTGGTCTTCAACCCATGTAGTATAGTTCGATTACTCACCTCTGCCTGCCCGTTAGCCTGCGGGTAAGACACAGAAGATATTCTTAGGAGAATATTCAGGCCTTTGTAGAAATCCCAGAAAGCATCACAGTTGAACTGCTTCCCATGGTCTGCATTTATCACACGGGGGATCCCAAATCAACAAATTATATCCTTCCACACCATCGCTTCCACCTTCTTTTCAAAAATTGTAGCTAAAGGCTCGGCCTCTATCCACTTCGTGAAGTAGTCCGTGGCCACTAGTAAGTACTTCCGTTGTCCTGAGCCTAGTGAAAAAGGTCCCAGGATATCTAGTCCCCACTGTGCGAATGGAGTTGGTTGGAAAGTGTTCTGAAGGGCCAAGCAGGCGCGGTAGGTATAGGAGCGAATTTTTGACACTTTTCGCATCTTCTTACTTTGTTTGCGGCATCTTTCCTCAGAGTAGGCCAATAAAACTCCGTTCGCAGTATTTTCGTGGCCAAGGCACGAGCCCCCAAGTGCTCACAGCATATTCCGTCATGAACTTCGGCTAAGGTGTATTCAGCCTGTTGGGGCCCTAGGCATTTCAGCAGGGGCATTGTGAAGCTTCGCTTGTAGAGTTCCCCATTTACCACGGTAAACCTGGCACTTTTCAATTTCAACCTTCGAGCCTCGTCATTGTTAGCTGGGAGTGTGTTCCCCAATATATAGTCTTTGATCGGGATTCTCCAATCATTGCCGATCTCGATATCGCAGACACCTTCTTCTTCTATACTCGGCTTAGCAAGGGATTCTACTTTGACCATACCCCCTTTGACCCTTCTGGAAGAAGCCAATTTTGAAAGAGCATCTACATGGTTGTTCTCTGACCGATTTATCTAAGTCAGCTGGAAGCGCTTAAATGACTGTGCCAGCAATTGTACCTTCTGTAGATAAGGGACTAAAGCTGGTTCTTGTGCTTCACACTCACCCGAGAACTGGTTTACCACTAATTGTGAATCGCTATGGGCTGCTAAGTTGCTGACTCCTAGTTTCTCAGCAAGCTTCATCCCAGCTATCAAGGCTTCGTACTCGGCTGTATTGTTCGAACTTGGAAAGTCAAAACGTAGGGAATACTCATAGGTTTCCCCTTCAGGTGAAATTAGCACAATTCCAACTCCATTGCCATCCATGTTACGAGCTCTATCGACAAATAATTTTCACCAGACTAACTCTGTTCCCTCTCGGACCTCTCGGCCAGTGCATTCTACAATGAAATCTGCCAACGCCTGCCCTTTTATTGCTTGGCGAGGCTGGAAGTGAATGTCATATTCACTCAATTCGATAGCCCATTTAATTAAACGCTCGGAATGTTCTGGTTTCTGCAGTATTTGCCTCAAGGGCTGATCTGTTAAGATAGTGACCGAGTGAGCTTGGAAGTAAGGCTGCAACTTCCGAGTTGCCATCACCAGGGATAAAGCTATTCTTTCAACTAAGGGGTACCTTGTCTCGGCATCTAGAAAGACTTTACTGACATAATAGATTGGGCAATCTCTGTCCCTTTCTTTTCTTAGTAGGACTGCACTTACAGATTTCTCTCCTACCCCTAGGTACATTAGGAGGTGGTCTCCGGGCTGTGACCGAGATAATAGGGGCAACTCTTTCAGGTAGTCTTTCAACCTTTCAAAGGCTTCGTTGCACTCTTCTGTCCACTTGAAGTTTTTTCCTGCCTTTATTGCCTTGAAAAATGGTAGACTTCTTTCAGGTAATTTGGACAAGAAACGACTCAAGGCTGCTATCCTCCCTGTCAGCCTTTGAACTTCTCTTACAGTATTGGGTGGCCTCATGTCCAAAATAGCTTGAACTTTCTCGGGATTAGCCTCTATCCCTCTATTGTAATCATGAATCCCAAGAATTTTTCAGATCTCACCCCAAATGAACATTTGTTGGGATTCAACTTCATTTCGTACTGTCGCAGCACATTGAATACCTTAGTCATTTTCTCAGCATGTGATTCTCCCTGTCGGCTTTTTATGATCATATCATCAACATAAGCTTCCATGGTGTTGCCCAACAAGTCTTGGAACACCTTATTTACCATGCGCTGGTAGGTTGCCCCCGCGTTTTTCAAGCCGAATGGCATTACTCGATAGCAAAATGTCCCACTATAGGTAATGAACGAAGTCTTCTCCTCATCATCTGGATGCATCATGATTTGGTGGTACCCCGAAAAGGCATCTAAGAAACTGAGCAATTCATACCCACAAGTTTCATCTACTAGCTTGTCAATTCGAGGTAGTGGATACGAATCCTTAGGGCAAGCTTTGTTCAGATCCGTGAAGTCCACACACATTCTCCATTTCCCGTTGGCTTTCTTCACCATCACCACGTTAGCCAACCATTTTGGATAGTTAACTTCTCTGATGAATTTCGCTTGCAACAACTTCGAAATTTCTTCGTTTATTGCCTGTTGCCTCTCTGGGGCAAAATTCCTCTTCTTTTGCTTTATCGACCTTGCCCCTGAGACTACGTTCAACCGATGACAAACAACTTCAGGGTTAATTCCGAGCATATCGGCTGGGGTCCATGCGAACACATCACTATTCTCTTTTAGGCATCAGATTATTTCCCCTTTCACTTCTTCAGGCAACTGGCTCCCCACATACACTATTCTTTCTTCATCTTTCTCGTCCAACCGAATGGCCTCCATTTCCTCATCAGGTTTTGGCTTAGGCTTTTCTTCAATTGTAAGGGTTTCCTTCCTCTGAATCCCCTTACATGTGGTAGATGCGACATTACATGTCCTGGCTTTCTTTTGATCTCCCTTCACTTGTCCAACACCGTGGGGAGTTGGAAATTTCATTAACAAATAGTAGGGATGCACCACCGCTCTCATGTCATTTAACAATGGCCGCCCGAAGATCATATTGTAAGCCACGGACGTTGATCTCACCACCATAAACAATGCTTGTCGGATGACGTCTTTTGGGCTCTCCCCCAGTGTAACAGGTAGCTGAATGGCGCCTGCTACATTTACTGTCTCTCCAGAGAAACCGTATAGGGGTGTAGGAACTGGCTTCAACCTGTCCTCTGTAATATTCATCCTCTCGAAGCAATTCCAATAGATTAAGTTTACCGAACTCCCATTGTCGACCAAAATTTGACTCACTAGGTGCTTTTCTACCACGGCTGTGATTACCATCGGGTCATCATGAGGAATCATTACATCTCCTCTATCGGCAGGTGTAAAAGTAATGGGTTCCTCATCCTACTTTTCCTCCATTACTGAGTTAATTTGGTGGGCCTGTCGAGCGTAAGATTTTCGAGATGAGGAAGAAGTACCAGCTAATGATTCACCTTCGGATATTACGTTAATAGTTGGCCCTGTGGGTTCATTGTCTTCCTCTCGATTCCTTCCTTCTGTTCTTCTGTCATTGTCTCTCCTGTCACCTTTATTTCGTCTCACAAGTCTCCTGTTTTCACCTCTTCTGTCTCTAAATTGGTTTCCTCTGTTCCGTGTAGGATAATTGTTTCTGTCACCTCTCCACACGAAACGATTTATTTTTCCCTCTCGCGCTAGCTTTTCTAGCTGATTCATCAACTCCCTACATTTCTCATTCGTGTGCCCATGCGCTAAGTGGTAATCGCAATACGACCTTAAATCACGGCCCAGATTCCCTGACGCCTTCTTTTGAGTCTGTATCAGCCCTAATCCTTCAATAGCTGCCAACACTGAAGCCCGAGATTCGGTAAGTGGGGTATAGGAATTGTATTTTAGTGTGGGAGCTTTCTCAAACTTTCTTGGTTGGCTAGAAGATGCTTCAGTGGCCTCTCTGCCTCGTTTCCTTCCATCCTTAGATTCTCCTATCATCACCATTTTCATTACTTCCTCCTGGGTTACGTACTTATGTGCCCGGGAAAGCAAGTTTGAGATGGTAGTTGGTTGTTCTAGTGACAGGGATTCTTGCAATTTCTCAGACTTTGTCCCATGTAACATGGCTGCCACGGCTATACCAACTTGCAGGTCTCACACCTCTAAAGTAGCGTCTCTGAACCGATCCACATAACTCTTCAATGACTCCTTAGCCCCCTGCTTAATAGTGAGCAAATAGGTCGGTTCCTTTCTTCTCTGACTATTCACCGCAAACGCCTTGAGAAACTCACTTCGCAGCTAGTCAAAAGAGACAATGGACCCTTCAGGCAGGTTATTGAACCATTTCATCGCGTAACCGGATAAAGTTAAGGAAAAGGCCCTACACATTATCTCGTCTTCCCATCCATGTAGCAACATTAGGGCCTCATAGTTTTGTATATGGTCGTAGGGGTCCATCTTTCCGGTGTATGCGACCATCTGCGGCATTTTGAACTTTGGGGGTAGAGGTTTTTGCATGATGGTCGCGCAGAACGGTACTCTTCTTCTTAGGCTCTCTTTTGCAAACACTAATTTTTTCTCTTTTAGTACCTGTTCTATCATTTTCTTCATGTCCTCAGGGGGAACGAGTTGATTCCTGGCATGAGACGAATCGGGCAGGTCTTCGACAACTATTTCCTTACCCCTTCCTCGAAGTGCATTTGTTCGTGCCATTTGTGTACACCAAGTGGGGTCAAACTCCGATTCAGCTCCCCAAGTGCTTTGGTCGTCATCACTATTCTTTCCAGCACCTCCGATACTTCGTTCTACGTTGGTACCATCAAATTCTGACAAGTCATGGTGGTAGGCGGAAGACCCTGCCGCTCGATCGACACCCTGTCGTTCCGGTACCTGTCGCCCGACACCAGACACCTGACTCCCGACACCAGACACCTGTCACATGACCCCTGTCGCAGGGTCTAGGCCTGCCACTTCCTCAGTCTTTCGCTGGTTACCTGCGACAGGCCTCCCGCTCCCCTGTCCTGCCGCGCCCTGATGAATGTCATGCTCTTCCATAGGGGGAACCTCTCGCGATGATAGGTGTCTGCCGCTGTCGTGTCCTCCTGTCACCCAAACACTTGCGGCGGGACACCTCTATTTGTTCCTCCTACCAAGTTCTGCACAGCAGGCGGCAGATCCAATGTCGGGAGAACTCCTTGGAACAAATCCACCATGGCTCGCAGCGCCTAGATAGTTTCTTCACTCTGTCGCCTCAGAGCTTCGAATTCTGCCGCCGACACAGTAATTCTTTCTTCCTCCCTGTTCACTTGGTTCGTCTGGTGAATCTGCTGTTCAGGGGAGCTCACAGAGTTTTCCTCACTTTCGGTCCTTACGTTTGTCGATCTTGTTCTCACCATTTTAGAAAATCATGATTGGCTTTTTATACGTTTCCCACAGACGGCTCCAATTGTTGTTGCACAAAACAACAATAAAGATATGCTGACGTCGATGTTCGTAATTAGTCTCCACGCGTCTCCAAGAAACTTTTGTAAAACAAGAAAAGTCAGAGAGACACAGGGGTGGTTCCCTGCGTAGACACTCCGATGCTTAAGTCAGCAGAAAGTTCTTCAGTATTGGGAAGCGTAAAAGCCAATAGTCCAAAAATTAGCGAATAAAATTGTACCTGGGGGCCTATTTATAGGCCAATATTTTAGGTTAATGGCTTGAGGATAAATCCATCATCTTGCTGGGAGTTTGTGTCCCAATATAACACAAGTTCCTTGAAAATCGGGAGCAGTTGGAGCCTGTCGCCGGCGAGAGACTCATACCACGTGGCGCGTTGTGGCGTCAGGGGTCTGTCGCTAGCAGGAGCCGGAGTCAAGCGCCACATGTCGCCTTATGACTATATGCGACAGACTGGGAGTCTGTCGCCCGGCGATAGGTGTCATGCGTGCCATGTGTCGCGTTACGATTGCAAGCGATAGACCAGTGAGTCTGTCACCCAACGACAGGTGTGATGATGCACTTTGCCTCTGTCGTCGAAGGCCACGTGGACCAGTCAGTCTTTGCCACGTGGTGATATCTGACGCTATTGGGCCTGGCCCAACACGGGTATACTTTGTCCTATCATTTATAAATATTCTGATTACTTTCATAGGTATTTTGATATCTTACTATAGGTATCCTGATTACTTTTATTGGTATTCGAATATCTATAGTTGAAAAGCTCTATAAAATATATACATTTTATGATAACTATATTTACATCATGTTATAACTCAAGTACATTTGTTTCAAAAAAAAATTAGTATTAAGTATTCAAATACCAATAATAAGATATTCAAATATCACTCTTTTAGATGTGACTTTCTTCTTAACATTTCATTTATGGTATAATAATAATTGTTATTTCCTCGTTAATAATTTTAAAAACTCTCATTTTTTTTCTTGACAAATAAAAATGGTTTTTACCGTCTTAAAGTTTCAATGATCCTTACTGGAATTTTTTGCTTTTTTCATGGCAATATAATAATATTTACTGGTCATCAGGCAATGCTAAAATAAAGGCAATTTCAGGCGATTGAGGCAAACATTACTTAATCCATTAAGGTGAAAAGTACAGAGCTGGCACATCTTGTCTCCAACAAAGCGAAAGATAGTTTATTAAGTAGCTTAGGCATCACTGTTTATTAAGTAGCTTAGGCATCACTGTACCGGCTGTCTGGCAAGTATAGACTTGACCTTTTATTTATTAGTGGAAATTGAAAGCCGGCTAGCAGTGCTACACTTAGTACTGTCTCGCATTAACAACTTGTTTGATCGCCGAACTCGCCTTCTTAAACATGAACGGCCATCCATTGTTGGCGAGAGCCAAACGGATTTGTCCATTATGTCCTGCTCTTCCAATATCGCTGCACAAAGTCGTGCATGATTCACAGACTGAAGGACAGAAAGAAAGCTTGTAACCTACACCCGCAGTCTCAATCTTAAACCAACTGGTCAAAGTGTTAGGCCCGGGCTTTCCTTTAACTCCATCGGTTGTCAGCCACCATTTCCCGGAGGAATGGTCATAATCGTCAACCTTCCACACAGTTGATGTTAAGCACAATCTGTCTCTGATGGGAACGAACTCTATGTTCAGATCAGTGGATTCGCGGACGACCTTATCATTGGCGTCCAAATTTGAGAATTGTTAGAAATTGATGCAAACAATTATTAGTTTAAGTTGAATAAGTCTTCCACTATGTGTATAACATGGAAGAGTGGTTTCTAGATTTTAGGAGTTAAGTTCCCACTAACCCACTTTATGTTTGTGTACTTAGTGGGTGAATATCATCCCATGAAGTGAGAACATGGGGGAGTGGCTTTCATTTCAGTTCATCTATTTATAGTGTTGCAAATTGAGTTTTTAGTAATGAAGAAGATCCTTTGAATTCTTAGCAAATATTCTTTCTTCTATCCTTTTTCTTTCCTTACTCATACTTTGCTCAATATTCGTTTGTTCTTGTCAAATACATCCTTATTCTTCGAAATCAACATTTGTGGTATCCGAGCCAGGTTCGATTAAATTGGGTGTTATTCTGTTGTGGTGATCTTTGCTGAAGCAAGTGATCTTTAGTTTGTATTCATCATGTCTAATGGTATGAATACTTTGAATGTTTCTCAATCATTGGTGCCCATCTTCAATGGAGAAAGTTATGCTTTTTGGAGCATTAAAATGAAGACCTTTTTCATTTCTCAAGATTTGTGGGATCTTGTAGAAAATGGATATACAGAATCTGACAAGGCAGAGAAGGCAGCGGAGATGAAGGAGTTTCGGAGGAAGGATGCAAAGGCGTTGCTCGTATTGCAGCAAGCAGTGACAGACTCAATTTTTCCTCGAATCTCGAATGCAGCAAAATCGAATGAAGCTTGGACCATTCTACATAAAGAGTTCCATGGAGATAACAAGGTAACTGTAGTGAAACTCCAAACTCTTCGTAGAGAATTTGAGAACTTGTGTATGAAAAGTAGTGAGTCGGTTCAAGATTATATTGGTAGAGTTTCTCTTATTATGAATCAATTGAGAACTTATGGAGAGAAAATTGAAGATCAAACAATTGTAGAAAAAGTTTTGAGGAGTTTACCTCCTAAATTTGATCATGTTGTTACTGCTATTGAAGAATCAAAGGATCTTTCTAAGTATTCTCTTAATGAGCTAATGGGTTCACTCTTAGCACATGAAGATAGGATGAACAGGTCTGCAGAGAAGAGTATGGAGCAGGCATTTCAGACAAAGATGGAGATCTCTAGCAAGGAGAAAAGCAATGATAATGGTTTTGCAGGTAGAGGTAGAGGAAGAGGTAAAGGTGGCTACCGTGGTCGTGGTAGAGGTCATAGTAGATCAAATTCAAGTCGCCAAGAAACTGAGAGTGGTGACAAAGAGAATCAAAAGCAGAACCATAAGGACAAGCAGTGTTACTTTTGCAAAAAGATGGGGCACGTTGAGGCGAATTGTTGGAAAAAGGCTAAGCAGCAGGCAAATTTCGTTGAAAAAGAAGAAGATGGTAACTTGTTTCTCACTTTTATGAATTCAAAGGAAAGTAACAGTGATCTTTGGTTTTTGGATAGTGGGTGTAGCAATCACATGACAGGTGTTAGAAGTATTTTTCAGAGTATGGATGAATCAGTAAAGTTGCAAGTCCGTCTTGGGAATGACAAACAAGTGCAGATTAAAGGTAAGGGAACAATAGCAGTAAGGACCAAGTCAGGTAATGAGAGGTTGATTCATGATGTTTATTACATTCCTAGCTTGGCACATAATTTACTCAGTGTGGGTCAATTGGTTAAAAAGGGATATTCAATTTTATTTCATGATGGTGTGTGTGAAATTAAAGGTAAAAATTCTGATATGCCGTTTGTAAAAATTCCCATGGCTGAAAATAAGATGTTTCCTCTTGAGATTTCTTGTTTGGATGATTGTGCACTTGTTGCTAATGTTGAAAGTGATTCGTGGTTATGGCATTTGAGATATGGGCACTTGCATTTTAATGGGTTGAAGTTGTTGTGTCAGAAAAATATGGTTCATGGTTTGCCTACAATTCCTTTTGCTAATGATTTGTGTGAAAGTTGTATTTATGGGAAACAGCATAGACAGTCATTTCCGGTTGGGAAAGCATGGAGAGCAAAGAAGCCTTTGGAGTTGGTGCATGCAGACATTTGTGGGCCAATGAATACTCTGTCTTTGAACAAGAGTAGATATTTTTTGTTGTTTACTGATGATTTTACTCGTATGAGTTGGGTGTTTTTTCTTGTTCAGAAATCAGAAGCACTTGATAAGTTTCGAGAGTTCAAGGCCTTTGCAGAAAAGGAATCTGGTCATCAATTAAAAATTCTTCGAACTGATAGGGGAGGAGAATTTTTATCCGATGATTTTACCTTGTTTTTCAAGCAAAATGGAATCAAAAGGCAGCTAACAGTGAGAAGAACGCCAGAGCAGAATGGAGTCGCTGAAAGGAAGAATCGAACTGTAGTGGAGATGGCCAGGAGTATGTTGAATGAGAAAAGGCTTGCAAATGATTTTTGGGCTGAAGCAGTAGCTACAGCGGTTCACCTTCTCAACATTTCTCCAACGAAGGTGGTGCGTGGTATGACTCCTTATGAAGCTTGGTGGAACCGCAAGCCTAATGTAAGTGCCTTGAAGATTTTTGGTTGTATTGCTTATGCCATGTTAGCTTCTAATGATCGTACAAAGATGGACAAGAAGAGTGAGAAATGTATTTTCGTTGGGTATAGTGATGAGACAAAGGGGTATAGATTGTATAATCCAGTTACTAAGAAGCTAATCATTCGTAGAGATGTTATTTTTGATGAGAACAGCTTTTGGGAGTGGAATGCAGACAAAAATCAGCACTTGTCTTGTGAAGAAAATGAATTAATTGAGTCACAAGATGACGAGAACAAAGTGGCTCAACAGGTTTCCCCTACACCTAGTCCTTCAAGGTTGTCACCACAAGCTTCACCAACTCCTCAACCTTCAAGGATGATTACTAGAAGTATGTCTGGGGCTCTTCCCAGAAAGGTAAAACCTTGGGAAGAAGTTTATAACTCTAACATGTTTGCTCTTTTAGTAACAGAACCCATGAGTTTTGATGAAGCATGTGGAAAAAATGAATGGGAACATGCCATGGAGGAGGAGATTGCTTCCATTGAGAAGCATGATACTTGGGAGCTAGTAGACAAGCCGCAAGGAAGAGATACAATTGGTTTAAAGTGGGTTTACAAGGTGAAGTTTAATGCAGATGGGAGTGTCCAAAAATTCAAGGCAAGGTTGGTTGCTAAAGGATATGTGCAAGAGTATGGTAAAGATTTCTTTGAAACCTTCTCTCCTGTTGCTAGATTTGAAACTGTTAGATTTTTGTTAGCATTGGCAGCTCAAATGAGGTGGAAGGTTTATCAGTTTGATGTCAAATCTGCCTTTTTGAATGGTTATTTGGATGAAGAGGTATATGTCGAGCAGCCACAAGGATTTGTTGTTGAAGGTAAAGAGGATAAGGTGTACAAGCTCAAGAAGGCCCTTTATGGACTCAAACAAGCACCACGAGCTTGGTATGGTAGGCTTGATTCTTACTTGTTTGAAAATGGTTTCCATCGTAGTAGTAGTGAGCCCACTTTGTACGTGAAGGAAAAAGGTGATGATGTTCTTATTGTTTGTGTTTATGTGGATGACATTATCTATACTAGTTCTTCTGAAGTTCTTATTACAGAATTCAAGAAGAGCATGACTGATGAATTTGATATGTCAGATTTGGGGTTGTTGCATTATTTTCTTGGCTTACAAATTTCTCAAACTGATGATGGTGTCTTTGTTTCACAAGAAAAATATGCTCTGGATTTGTTGAAGAGGTTTAACATGCAGAATTGTAAGACATTTTCTACTCCCATGAATACAAATGAGAAGTTGACAATGAATGATGGAACACCAAGGGCAAATGAGAAGTATTTCAGAGGCTTGGTTGGTGGGTTGATGTATCTGACTCATACTCGTCCAGATATCATGTTTCCTGTCAGTTTGGTCTCAAGGTTCATGCATAATCCCTCCTTGCATCATCTTGGGGCAGCAAAACGAATTCTTCGCTACATTCGAGCTACAAGTAACTTTGGGATTTGGTACAACCCAGTTCCTAACTTTAAATTGTTTGGTTTTACTGATAGTGATTGGGCAGGTTGTGTAGATGATAGAAAAAGCACAAGTGGTTTCATTTTTAACTTTGGTTTGGGTGCTGTGTCATGGAGCTCAAAGAAACAAGCAAGCACGGCATTGTCATCTTCGGAAGCTGAGTATATTGCAGCTACATCTGCTGCTTGTCAAGCAATTTGGATGAGAAGAATCATGGAGGATTTGCATCAAGTTCAAGGAAAGGCGACTGGGATTTTCTGTGATAACAAAGCAACCATTTTAATGACCAAAAATCCAGTGTTCTATGGAAGGACAAAGCACATAGAGCTTCGCCACCACTTTATTCGAGATGCTGTTGCTGAAGGACTGATCGTGATGAAGTACTGCTCAACAAATGATCAAGTTGCTGATGGTTTTACTAAGGGACTTGGTTATTCAAAGTTTGCAAAGTTTCGATTATCACTTGGAGTTGCAGATTTTGCATCAAGGGGGGATGTTAGAAATTGATGCAAACAATTATTAGTTTAAGTTGAATAAGTCTTCCACTATGTGTATAACATGGAAGAGTGGTTTCTAGATTTTAGGAGTTAAGTTCCCACTAACCCACTTTATGTTTGTGTACTTAGTGGGTGAATATCATCCCATGAAGTGAGAACATGGGGGAGTGGCTTTCATTTCAGTTCATCTATTTATAGTGTTGCAAATTGAGTTTTTAGTAATGAAGAAGATCCTTTGAATTCTTAGCAAATATTCTTTCTTCTATCCTTTTTCTTTCCTTACTCATACTTTGCTCAATATTCGTTTGTTCTTGTCAAATACATCCTTATTCTTCGAAATCAACAAGAATATCACTGGGGTGCCATTGTCCATGTCGGATTGTCTTTGGACAACAATTTCTGGGCACTTTTGATCTTTAGCCCTGCCTAGAGCTAAGCCACCACCTCCGGCGCCCGATATTGCGGAGACGACGTAATATTCCACCCCTGTTCGGAGCTCGTCACCGTCAATATCAAGCACATGCCTTTGTCCAGCGTTGGCTACCCCCCAAAGGAAGGATTTTGTTGTGAAGGCGAAGAGAAGGAAAACTAAGACAGTTGCGGTCTTCATGGTTTTGTTGCGAAGGCTCGATATGTGTTTTCTTTGGTGCCGGTTGCTTGGTTTGCTACTTCAATTTATAGAGGTGGGAAAGGTAGTAAAATCTCGGTTAAAAGCCACGCGTTTCTAAATCATAATCCATGAACGCAAAAACTTTCAAATAAATAACACGTTTCGCCACGTATGGGAAATGGAACTAGGTACAAGTAGGACCACAACTGAGAAACTTCCGAATAACATAATTCAGAAATGGACAAGGGATGGGAGTTTGGATCACAATAGAGAGAAATTCTCTGCATGCAATTCCATTTTTACTCTTTACACGCTCATTATTGAACACAATCCCATTTACACTGTATTTGGATAGAGATTAGTACAGTTTAAGAATGGAAAGAAAAAAAAAAAGAAGAGAAAATAAGGTACATATATCTTTGTTTGGATAACTAAAGTTAATAAAAGAAATAAAAAATAATAATTTTAACAATCATTGATTAGTTAAGTATTAGAAAATAAAAGAAATGATTCTTTATAATTGTTTTTTTCAATTATAGTATCTTTTGTTTTAAATTTTATAATACAGTCAGATTAGTTTTAGTGATATTAAAAATAAAAATGTCATAAAATTAATTATTGTAGTGTTGGTATTGGATACTATTGCAATAGAATTAAAGTCACTTATAAGATATGTTTTCATATGCAAACACAACAAAACCAATGAAGTAAAGTAGAGTGAGAGAAAACAAATAATTGTTAAGGAGATTAAATTAAAATTTATATATAAGTGAAATTTATAATATGCATTTAATATTTTTGAAAATAACAAATAATAAACAATTACTTTATACGACATAATAAACAATTTCTAAAATCATTTTATATTCAATTATATTTTTCTAAATGATTTCAAAATTTAAAAAGATTTTTTATCAAATAATATTGCTTATTATTAAATATTTAAAATTATTTTTATGTAAATATCAATATATTATTTAATATTTAAATCTGTAATATTTTACTTTTCTGGCCAATAATCTTTAATTTTTTATTTATTAAAAAATAGTGACACATTATTATATATCAAAATAATATATAGAGAGATTTTAAATAATAAAAAATATAATGAGAATTTTAAATAATAAAAAATATAATGATTATATGTTTTTTATATAAAATTATAATTTATAGGTAGAGTTACATATATATATATATATAAATGTATAATTAAATAAAAAATAACAAAAAAAAAAAGAAATGAAGCACAGGGAAAATTCTTTCATGAAACCTTCTTGCTATAATCTCCCTTAGAGGTGGCAAAAGTTGACCCGACTCAAAAAATCCGTCCAATTAATCCGAATTCAAATCCGACCGATTCGATTTGACTAAAAAAGTCAACAACCCAAATCCAACTCGATCCGAATCCGAATTGATCCGAAACCAAATTTATCCGAATTTACATTGATCCAAACGCGACTGGATCCGAACCCGAATTGATCCGAACCCAAATTCATTCGAATTTAGATTAACCCGAACCCAAATTGATTCGAACCTAAATTGATCCGAACCCAAATTGACCCGAATCCAAATTGATACGAATTCAAAATTACCAAAACCTGAAAAGATTCAAACTTAAATTTAATATTATCAATAAATATTTAAATGTTAAAATTAAATATCAAAGTATTTTAATATAGTAAAAATATAATTTTTTTCAATAATATGAGTGTTATATATTTTTTTAATCTAGTTAAATTTAAATATTCACTTTTATATTGCATTCATTTGAACCTAATGTATAATTATTTAATGGCTAATCTATAATAGAGTACAAAAGCTATATCATCTACACTAATGTCTCCAATTTTCTATAAAAAATCAAAATAAATTAAAAAGATATATAGTACTGTTTTATGATATTTAGTAGGGATTATTAAATCACTTTGATTCAAAAGTTATTAATTATTGTAGATAATAAAAATAAAATGAAAAAATGTAATTAATTTATGAATATTGGTAAATATATTATAAAGAAAACTATCATATTGATTATTTCAATCTCAATTGTACTATAAGTCATGTAAGAAGAAAATTTTATTTTCATAAGTTTTGTAATTCTTAGAAATATGGTTTCAGTTGATTTTCATATCAAATAAATCACATCAAGATTACCAAAGCTTAATCCAATAAATCTATCCAATCCACCTTAATCCAAATCCGACCAATCCGAATCCAAATCCGATCAATCCGAATTGACTAAAAAAGTCAACGACCCAAACCCGAGACCTTATTCGAACCTGAAATGATCCAAACCCGAAATAGACCAATTTTTTCTGGACCCAAACCCGACTTTATTCGAACCCGAAATGATCAAAACCCGAAATAGACCGATTTTTTCTTGAGCCAAACCGACCTTATCCGAACCCGAAATAATCCGAATCCGAAATAATCCGATTTTTTTTAATCCAAAATAATTCGATCTAAAATAATCCAACCCAAACCGATCCAATCCGTTCATTTACCACCACTAATCTCCCTCCAACTCAAAATAAATAAATGATTGATGGAACCTTGAATTGCACTGCACCACAGATATCTTATCTATCTGACGGTGTCATCTAAATACATCGATCCTACCCATAACATCCAAGGTCATCATTAAGCAAATATTTCTTTCTATCTTGCCTTAATGAGATAGAAGGCAAAAGTTGAAAATGACCCTAGGCGATAGGCCCCATTTTCCTTACTTTTTCTTTTCTTTTTTAAGTTGAATTTCTTTTTTAATATTATAAACAAAATTATACTTTCGTTTTCTTATAAAAATTTTTTGAAAATTTATTTTTTCAATAAATAAATTTTAATATAATAAAAATGAATAATAATTTTGAATTTATTAACTTAACTTATAATTCTTTCTTATTTTTATTCAAAAATTGAGGATGGGACTATATTGACATCTTTTTAAATAATCTAAAGCTATTATAAAATAATTTAAAAATTAAGAATCAAAATAAAAATAAAAATTATATAAAAAATTGGGAACTATAAATACACTTTAATTCATATTCACACAAATCAAGTGTGGGTTGCACGCGGCTATGGCTGAAGCCAAGTGAAACAGTGTCATTTTTGTTTAATACAAAAACGCCCAAAATGGTGCCTTTTTTTTGTTACAAAAATTGCAACTTTTCATTTTGTTGATTTGTTTCTGTCTTTAGCATCCAAGGCTCTGAGAAAAAAAAAAAAAGGCGCTCTGTCTCCTCTTTAAACCAAATAATTTTTGGTTGCTAGAAACTTCAACCAGTCTTCAGAAATTTCAACGAAGAATTCAACCCTCAGTCGCCAGCCTCCGAAAAAACTCATAAACCTTAAGAAAACTCATAAAAAAAACTCATAAACCTAAATGTAATTAGTACAATTTAGATACTTTCGAATTGAAGAAAATTTTCTACGAATTGGAACTGTTTGACGGAGAAAATTAGAAAACTTCTACAACATTTTAATGATTAAAACTAAAGACAAATCATAGACAAACTATATTATTAAAGAGGCGAACCGGCCCAGTTCGTTGGACCGGTTCGCCCAAAAATAAGAAAAGACAAAAAAAAATTTAAAATTATTTTTTTGTCCTTATTTTTAAATATTTTATTATAAAATTTATACCTACAGTGATCATTTCTTTATTTTTAATTTCACCGAAACCAATCGCAATTCATTCAAACTAACCTTGAGAAAATTAGAAAACTTTTACAACATTTTAATGATTAAAACTAAAGACAAATCATAGACAAACTACTGTATATCAATTTAGGATAGAGGTTGCAAGTCATTTAAAACTTTTCTCACAAATAATCGTATTCCCCATGTACATAATTTTGAATATAAAACAGTTTTTAATCTTATATTTGATTAGGAGATGGTGGGTGATTATTCACTTTAATTTTATATATAGTGATTAAATTTTAGAATCTAAATGTGAGTATATGCATTATTAATTAAGAAATTAATTTTAATTTTTATTATTTAGTTATATATTTGTCATATTTATGGTGCATGATGAAACCCACGACGGTATAGGCCTTGCTAGACTGCCAGTCCACCTAATTTTAACCCACAACGTTTTTGTCTGGTTATCCATAGTATGTGGGACCCAATTAATGCAGGAGTGAAACTAGGATATAATTCCTTTCGGACACAGCGGAGGCAGCACATATTGGGTCAAATCAATTGTCATTTTAGTTGTCTTTTGCTCTATAAATTTTTTTGGTGCTTTTGCTCTATAATAATTTTATTAATTAAAAACTTAACAATTTTATTCCGCTACTGTTATATATTTATCTAAAAAAGTTACTTTTAAAAATGTAAATATTTTATAGATTAATATCTAATTCACCGTCAATAAAGCCACCTTTAAATAGAGGTGAAGAATCTTAATTATGACAAATTTCAAGCAATATTAATTTCAGATCGTGAAAATAGATAAAGATATTTATAGTTTATACAAAAAAATCTAATTCATCATCAATAGAGTTTTTTACTCCAAAATTGAGATTAAAATGATTAAATATTTTCTTTAAAAATATTAAAAATAAATAAATAAAATAGTACATGTATAATTATTCTAATCTTATTAGTGAAGTTAAAAAAATTTTATTATCAGTATATTAGATATTAATCTATACTTTATTTACTCATTTATTTATTTTTTAACAAAACATGACTACTTTATTTGACATTTTTGAAGCGTGTTTTGATATTTGATAGGAGGCAGGCTCCAGCAAAATCATTCCCCAAAAGCATCTCAACAATAATGGCGATATTGCATAGAATTAGAGGTGACAAATGGTAGGTCGGATCGGGCTTGGGTTAGGTTGTTTTGTATAAGATCATTTTTGGTTTAAGAAAAAATCAAATCATTTTGGGTTCAAATCATTTCGAGTTCGGATAAGGTCAGGTTTGAGTCAATTTGAATTTAGATCAATTTGAGTTCAGATTAATTCGGGTTCGAATTAGGTCGGGTTTGGGTCGTTGACTTTTTTAGTCAATTTTGATTGATCGGATGTGGATTCGAGTCAAGTGAATAGGTTTTTTGGGTTAAGCCTTAATCATCTCTATGTGATTTGTCTAGTATGAAAATCAATTGAAACCATATTTCTAGAAATTACAAAACTCTTGAAAATAAAATTTTTTTCTTACATGACCTATAACAAAATTGGTATTGAAATAATCAAAATATTTAATAATCTGTATGATATTTTTATAATATATTTATCAATATTCATAAATTAATTACATTTTTTTCATTTTATTTATATTATCTATAATAATTAATAACTTTATGAATCAAAGTGATTTAATAATTTATACTAAATATCATAATACACTACATACATATCTTTAATTTCTCTTAATTTTTTATAGAATAATTGAAGACATTAAAAGCATGTGATATAGCTTTTATACTCTATTATAGATTAGCTATTAAATAGTTATACATTAGGTTTAAATGAATATAATATAAAAATGAACATATAAGTTTAATTAGATTAAAAAAATGTAATACTCATATTATTGAAAAAAATTATATTTTTACTATAGTAAAATACTTTGATAATTAATTTTAATATTTAAATATTTATTTATAATATTAAATTTAAGTTTGAATCTTTTCGGATTTGGGTTAATTTAGATTCGGATCAATTTGGGTTCGAATTAGGTCGGCTTTGGGTTAATCTAGATTCGAATGAATTTGAGTTCGGATCAATTCGGGTTCGGATCAGATCAGGTTGGATCAATGTGAATTAAGATCAATTTAGTTTCAGATCAATTCGGATTCAGTTTGGATTAGATTTAGGTTATTGACTTTTTTAATTAAATCGAATGAATTGAGTTTGATTTCAGATTAATCGAATTGATTTTTTGAATTGGATCAATTTTTGCCATCGCTACATAGAATCTTTATCTTTTCTTTTTCAGGAACAAAAGAGAAAAAAAAGCACACAAACCGAAAAAAAACATAGAAAGGACAATCAATCGCATCTGTAAACATTTGCAAACCAAATGACAATAATGTCCTGAGGTAGACCGAAATTACCAAACATAAAGTATGAAACAAAAAATAAAAGAGGGCGAAGACGGTAAAAACAAAGGGCAACGCCGTGGTTTCCTGAGAACACAGAGATTCATCAAAATTTATAGCATAGATTTATTCACGTGAGATTCTAAGATTTTTTTTTGGGCCTGATAAGTTAATTACGTTTTAAAGACTAGATGAGATAACAAAGGAGAGAGTCTTTTAAGAAGTGATATGGATATCTCATTTTATTGACATTTTTTAAGTATCTTTGAAAGATTACAATTAATTTGGATTAAATAAATTTCTTTTGATTTAATTCAAATTCATTTTAATTCAGATGTAAGATTAAATTGGGTATTCATATTTATAATAAATTTTTAATTAAGCGGAATTTAGAATTCAATATTGAGTTTGTCATCTATAGCTTTTTAAAAGTATCTCTCTCCTTATATATTGGGCAACTCAAGCTGTTGATTGACCTTTCCTGAGTGTGAACCGTAGAAGTATCAGCAATAGGAACCACATATGGAGAGGGGAGAGATTTAGTACATAAAAATAAAAAATCTCTCATTGGCATGAAATCAAAATAGATAATTCAAGTGGAAAAGTGGACCACAGGTTTAGTTCATCTTTCAAGCAAAAAGAAAAAGAAATTAGTAAAATTTCTTACTGTACGTTTGGATAACAAATTTTAAAATTTTGAAAAATTTCAATAAGCAAGTATTTGATAATTCATCAATTCGAAATACTAACATTTGTAATTATATTGTTTAGATAAATATTTTTTAGAAAAAAATTTTGACTATTAGAATTTGAAAAAATAAAAAATAATTATAAAATAAAAATAATGACATTAAATATAATAAAAAGAAAAATATGAAATAAAATATGCAATATAAGTAACATTAGACTTGTAAAATTGTATAGATATTATTAATAATATGAAAAAAAAATATATGTTATATTTAAATAAAATAATATTTCTTTTTTCTTTTAGTTTTTGTATTTAATTGTAAGTTATATGCAGTATTGTAGGAATAGTTTTAGATAAATTTTGAAAAACCACTTATTTAGATGGGTTTTCTAGAAGGAATCTGAGATACTTAAATTTTCTCTTGAAATTCTTTTGAAATTTTAAAATTCTTCAAATTATTTTTTGCAAACAAAGAAATTGAATTTTAGACTTTTGAATATCCTGATTAGATTGAATTCCTTCTTGAATGGAATTTTAAAGATCTCAATATTTACTTCTCCATTTTCACAAAAGAAATAAAAAAAAGTGTTACATATTAAGTAGAAAATCACAATAAAACAAACAAAAACTAAAGTTTATGTACTTGTATTGTATGTCTTCAAAATATTGTTCATTTTGTTTTATTTATTTATTGAATACTTATCTATCACATTAAATTTTAAGAATGTTTTTATATATTTTTTTTACGTATAACTATACAGGTTAACAATGTTATTTAATTTTTTTTTTGAGAATATATTAAAGATACTAGAGCTATTATTTTCTTAATTTTCATGTAAAGTCAATAAACCAACGTGAACCTTTTCTTAATTAAAAGCAATAATATTAAATTTGTTGTTAGAACGGGTTAGCATGGAAGAACTACGTCAAATATGTAAGAAATTTTAAATCGATTTATCTAATGTGTTAACACCGAAAACAACACATCATAGATTATAAATGCGGAACAGGATACTAACATCTAGCCATTGATACCGAAAATATTGAGCTGCGATAAAATTGCGTGCCTTTCGTATTTGATCTTCTAATCTTAAGCAAACTCACTAATGGTGTGTTTTTCAGAATGCTCAGATTAGGGACCCAATACCTTATCTTTTTCTTTATATACGTCTTCTCATTAAAAACTTAATTCAATTAGTGGGTAGTTATCACTTGTAGATATGGATAAATAATTTAAAATTTATTAGATGATGATAATAAAATATAGGACCACAATAGGAAGTTTTAAGAGGTTATGAAACTAATCTCAAGTCTGTTTTTCCTATAAAACACTACTGACTAAGTAGTTAACTTATGTGGGGAACTTACATTCTCCCACTTGGTCCGTATATTTTATTATACTTGCTATTCCATCCATAATCTATGAATCCTTATGCTTAAATTAAAGAAACAAAATACATGAATCATGGCGATAAGTTCTCTAAGAATGAGTAATATCTTCCATGTATTACAATATATTTCATCTCTTCAATATCAGCCTATATGTGATAACATAATTTAATGAATAAACCTTATGTTTATTCTAGGTCCAAAATTTATTGTTATTCTCAATAACTAATATGTGCACCAAATATTGAGAAAACAAAACAAATGAATAAGAGTTTCATTACAAATAAAAGTTGTCCATACAACTAATTCACAAGATGGAACCAAATCCCATTCGCACTACATGATCCTTAAAACCTTTTGGTGGCATGCCTTTTGTTAAAGGATCTGATATCATCAATTCAGTGCTAACGTGCTCAATGACCACTATATTCTCTTTAACACGTTCTCTTATGGCTAAATACTTAATGTCGATATGTTTACTTTGACTACCACTTTTGTTGTTTTTAGCCAAGAAAACCGCAGCTGAATTGTCACAGTATATTCTTAATGGCTTTGAAATGGAATCCACAATTCTAAGCCCAGATATAAAACTCTTCAACCATACACCATGTGAGGTAGCCTCAAAACAAGAAATGAACTCAGCCTCCATGGTAGAGCTGGTTACGGGCCGGACCCGGCCGGTTCCGGATCGGTTTTCACCTGTTCCGGCCCTAACCAGAGAAGAACCGGTTTGAACCGGTAGGAAACCGGTCTGGTTCAGACCGGTTCTATATTATTAAAGAGGCGAACCGGCCCAGTTCGTTGGACCGGTTCGCCCAAAAATAAGAAAAAACAAAAAAAAGTTTAAAATTATTTTTTTGTCCTTATTTCTAAATATTTTATTATAAAATTTATACCTACAGTGATCATTCCTTTATTTTTAATTTCACCGAAACCAATCGCAATTCATTCAAACTAACCTTGAGAAAATTAGAAAACTTTTACAACATTTTAATGATTAAAACTAAAGACAAATCATAGACAAACTACTGTATATCAATTTAGGATAGAGGTTGCAAGTCATTTAATACTTTTCTCACAAATAATCGTATTCCCCAATTATATAATTTTGAATATAAAACAGTTTTTAATCTTATATTTGATTAGGTGATGATGGGTGATTATGCTTTAATTTTACACATAGCGATTAAATTTTAGAATCTAAACGTGAGTATATGCATGATTAAGAAATTAATTTTAATTTTTATTATAACTGCCCACGAAGGTATAGGCCTTGCTAGACTGCCAGTCCACCCAATTCTTTTTTGGTGACGTTTTTGTCTGGTTATCCATAGTATGTGGGACCCAATGAATGCAGGAATGAAACTAGGACATAATTTCCTTTCGGACACAGCGGAGGCAGCACATATTGGGTCAAATCAATTGCCATTTTAGTTGTATTTTGCTCTATAATTTTTTTTTTGGTGCTTTTGCTCTATAATAATTTTATTAATTAAAAACTTAACAATTTTATTCCGCTACTGTTATATATTTATCTAAAAAAGTTACTTTTAAAAATGTAAATATTTCATAGATTAATATCTAATTCATCATCAATAAAGCCACCTTTAAATAGAGGTGGAGAATCTTAATTATGAAAAATTTCAAGCAATATTAATTTCAGATCGTGAAAATAGATAAAGATATTTGTAGTTTATACAAAAAAATCTAATTCATCATCAATAGAGTTTTTTACTCCAAAATTGAGATTAAAATGATTACATATTTTCTTTAAAAATATTAAAAATAAATAAATATCATATTACATATATAATTATTCTAATCTTATTAGTGAAGTTAAAAAAATTTTATTATTAGTATATTAGATACTAATCTATACTTTATTTACTCATTTATTTGTTTTTTAACAAAACATGATTACTTTATTTGACATTTTTTAAGCGTGTTTTGATATTTGATAGGAGGTAGGCTCCAGCAAAATCATTTCCCAAAGCATCTCAACACGATGTTGCATAGAATTAAAGGTGGCAAATGGGCGGGTTAGATCGGATTTCGGTTGAGTTGTTTTGAATCGGATCATTTTGGTTTAAGAAAAAATCGGATTATTTTGGGTTCGAATTATTTCGGGTTTGTATAAAGTTAGGTTTGGGTTAAAGAAAAATCGATCTATTTTTTATTCGGATAAAGTCGAGTTTGGGTCAATTTAAATTCGAATCAATTTGGGTTCAAATTAGGTCGGGTTCTTTTAGTCAATTCGGGTTGGTCGGATGTGGATTCAGGTTAAGCGGTAGGTTTTTTGGGTTAAGCCTTAGTCGTCTCTATGTGATTTGTCTAGTATGAAAATCAATTGAAATCATATTTCTAGGAATTACAAAACTCATGAAAATAAAATTTTATTCTTAAATGACCTACAACACAAAATTGGGATTGAAATAATCAAAATATTTAATAATCTGTATGATAATTTTTTAAGAATATATTTATCAATATTCATAAATTAATTACATTTTTTTATTTTATTTCTATTATCTATAATAATTAATAACTTTATGAATCAAAGTGATTTAATAATCTCTACTAAATATCATAATACACTACTATACATCTTTTTAATTTCTTTGATTTTTTATAGAATAGTTTGAGACATTAAGTGTAGGTGATATAACTTCTGTACTCTATTATAGATTAACCATTAAATAATTATACATTAGGTTTAAATGAATATAATATAAAAGTGAATATATATAAGTTTAACTAGATTCAAAAAAATATAACACTTATATTATTGAAGAAAATTATATTTTTACTATAGTAAAAATACTTTGATAATTAATTTTAACATTTAAATATTTATTGATAATATTAAATTTAGGTTTGAATCTTTTCGAGTTTGGGTTAGTTTAGATTCGGATCAATTTGGATTCGGGTCAATTTGGATTCGGATCGATTCGGATCGATTCGGGTTCGGATCATGTTGGGTTTGGGTTAATCTAAATACGAATGAATTTGGGTTCGGATTAATTCGAGTTTGAATCAGATCAAGTTTGGATCAATCTGAATTTGAATCAATTTGGTTTCGGATCAATTCGGATTCGGATTGGGTTGGATTTGGGTTATTGACTTTTTTAGTCAAATCATATAAGTCAGATTTGGTTTCAAGTTAATCGACTTAGTTTTTTGAGTCGGATCAATTTTTGTTATCTCTACATAAAATCTTTATCTTTTTTTCAGCAACAAAAGAAAAAAAAAAGCACACAAACTGAAAAAAATAGAAAGGACAATTAAGGAGATTTCTATTTCTACTCCACTTTTTGCTCTTTACACTACAATTTTGTTTGAGACAAAAAAAACCCTTCATAAAAAGACAAACATATCCTTCTTTCTTTTTCTTCATTAGCACCTTCACGTTCTTTCATTTTTTCTCAGAACCTTTAACCCGTCATCTTCACAAACCTCTAACCAGTCTTCTCTCTCTTTAACTAATAATTCTGTTATTAGTCTTTACATTGAGACAAATCTCTGCACAAGCATCGCGTAGGAAGCCTTGCGCAAGACATGGCAGCGCGAGCGATGCCTCTCCAACAGACACCTTTTGCTTTGACAATAGACAACAGCACACTGATCCCATAAGTTGAGCCCCGTCGATTCTACTCCTTTCAACTCCCCGACTAATTTCATGCTCAAGATTTAAAGCAAGCAGTGTGGTATAATATCCCATTGCTTTTCTGAGTTCATGTAAAGATTAATTGAGCCTTGACTAAGATGTGTAAATTAAAATAAAGAAGAAAAGATGGCAAATAGCTTATGGGTTTTTCATGTTGAGACTTTTAAGCTCAGTACTTTTGGTTTTTTTGCAATATTAATTTTGTGTTCTTTTTTGGGTCTTAAATAAAAAATCAGGAAGTTTGGCGAGTTTGCCACAGTCGACTCGGAAGCTGGTCAGCTTCCACCAATGGCAGCCCGAATGGCCCTTCTCAAGTTCTTTCTCCTCCAACATCTCCTTTAGGTGCTCGAGCGGAAGAAGAAAAGATGGTTGATGAGGGTAATATTGTAAAATAAAGAAATATATTTAATGGTTTTTTGTGGTGTAAATAAAAGTGTAGTATAAAGAGAAAAAAAAAAGCAGTGTAAATAGAAGTGCCCGACAATTAATAGCATCTGTAAACATCTGCAAACCAAATGACAATAATGACCACCGTCTTCCCCCTCTTTTATTTTTTGCTTCATACTCTATGGTAATTTCGGTCTATCCTCAGGTCATTATTGTCATTTGGTTTGCAGATGTTTACAGATGCGATTAATTGTCGGGCACTTCTATTTACACTGTTTTTTTTTTTTCTCTTTATACTACACTTTTATTTACACCACAAAAAACCATTAAATATATGGTTTCCTGAGAACACAGAGAATTCATCAAAATTTATAGCATAGATTTATTCACGTGAGATTCTTAGATTTTTTTAAAAATAGATAAATCTCTCATTGGCATGAAATCAAAATAGATAATTCAAGTGGAAAAGTGGACCACAGGTTTAGTTTATCTTTCAAGCAAAAAGAAAAAGAAATTAGTAAAATTTCTTAATGTACGTTTGGATAAAAAAATTTAAAATTTTGAAAAATTTCAATAAGCAAGTATTTGATAATTCATCAATTCGAAATACTAACATTTGTAATTATATTGTTTAGATAAATATTTTTTTAGAAAAAATTTTGACTATTAGAATTTGAAAAAATAAAAAATAATTATAAAATAAAAATAATGACATTAAATATAATAAAAAGAAAAATACGAAATAAAATATGCAATATAAGTAACATTAGGCTTGTAAAATTGTATAGATATTATTAATAATATGAAAAAATAAAATATATGTTATATTTAAATAAAATAATATTTCTTTTTTCTTTTAGTTTTTGTATTTAATTGTGAGTTATATGTAGTATTGTAGGAATAGTTTTGGATGAATTTTGAAAGACCACTTATTTAGATGGGTTTTCTAGAAGGAATTTGAGATACTTAAATTTTTTCTTGAAATTCTTTTGAAATTTTAAAATTCTTCAAATTTTTTTTGCAAACAAAGAAATTAAATTTTAGACTTTTGAATATCTTGATTGGATTGAATTCCTTCTTGAATGGAATTTTAAAGATCTCAATATTTACTTCTCCATTTTCACAAAAAGAAATAAAAAAAGCGTTAGATATTAAGTAGAAAATCACAATAAAACAAACATAAACTAAAGTTTATGTACTTGTATGTCTTCAAAATATTGTACATTTTGTTTAGTTATTTATCGAATACTTATCTATCACACACCACAAAAATCATCACTTATAAATGCTGGTAAAAGACATAAAAACCACTAGTAAGGATTTTATCGGTGGTTTTCAAACCACCGGAGGATCGCCGGCCAGGTGAGTGTTGGTAAAAAGTGGTTGGTGATCGGTGCACAGGTGACGGGATAGGATTTGTATTTTCCAGCATGATTTTTTTCGATGCTTTTAACCGCCGTTAAAAGTAAAAAGCTTTTACCGGCACTTTAAAGTGCCACTAAAAGTCTTATTTTAAATTTGAAAATTTTTTATTTATTGAATTTTTATTTAAATTTAAAAGCTTTAAAAATATTATTTTAAATTTTAAATTTTTATGTTTATTAAGTTATTTAAATTTAAAAACTTTTGCCTGCATAACTTAATTATCGAATTAATAATTAAAGAACAAAATTAAAGGATAAAGACCTCAAATTGTTCTTATTAATAAAAGATAACTTATATTCCAACAGTAAACTTGAAAATAATGTGTAAATTTGCACAAGTAATATATATAAATACACTTCAAATTCTTGTTTCCTAGAAGAGCATGGACTTGAATAATAGTCTTTTGCTCTTGTACATTGAACTTTCCTCTCTTAAAATCTCGTCTGAGATAATTTATCCATCTCAGTCTACAGCTCTTCCGACATCTTTTAAGTACCTATTCAAACAGAAATAAACTATACTAGTAATTACAGAACACTTGACATTAGTTTAATAAATGGGAATAAAATTGTTAACTTAAAACTTTCAAGATGAGAAACTTGACCAGATTTCTCTGGTAAGGAATGCCAACTTCCATAGCCATGTTTTTGAATAAGCAATGAGCTTTTGGTCCTCTTTAGGTGTCCAAGGGCCTCACTTCAGCTTTTGGTCCTTGGATGATTCACAAATAAGGAAGATGAACTTAAGCTCTCTGCTAACCTAGATAACCTGCTCATGAAATCATATATCAGCAAGAAAACAACAGAAGTTGCAGTATGTTTCAATGAAACAGAAAATTTGCAAGCAAGAATGCATAAAAAGAATTTCACAAAGTCAGGCATCACTAACTTATGATATTGATTAATGTATACACTAGCTAAAATATTTTTGAACCTAATTTGAACCCAATTAATATTTCACCAAATAAAGCAGCTAAAGAAGACTCCATCCACTAGCCAGACTCTCATTGGCATGAAGCCAAATAGATAATTCAAGTGGAAAAGTGGACCACAGGTTTAGTTTATCTTTCACGCAAAAAGAAAAAGAAAATAGCAAACTTTCTTACTGAATTTTGAAAAATTTCAATAAGCAAGTATTTCATAATTCATTAATTCGAAATACTAACATTTGTAATTATATTGTTTAGATAAATATTTTTTTAGAAAAAATTTTGACGATTAGAATTTGAAAAAATAAAAAATAATTATAAAATAAAAAGAATGACATTAAATATAATAAATAGAAAAATATGAAATAAAATATGCAATATAAGTAACATTAGACTTGTAAAACTGTATAGATATTATTAATAATATGAAAAAAATAAAATATATGTTATATTTAAATAAAATAATATTTCTTTTTTCTTTTAGTTTTTGTATTTAATTGTGAGTTATATGTAGTATTGTAGGAATAGTTTTAGATGAATTTTGAAAAACCACTTATTTAGATGGGTTTTCTAGAAGGAATTTGAGATACTTAAATTTTCTCTTGAAATTCTTTTGAAATTTTAAAATTCTTCAATTTTTTTTTGCAAACAAAGAAATTGAATTTTAGACTTTTGAATATCCTGATTGGATTGAATTCCTTCTTGAATGGAATTTTAAAGATCTCAATATTTACTTCTCCATTTTCACAAAAAGAAATAAAAAAAAGCGTTAGATATTAAGTAGAAAATCACAATAAAACAAACATAAACTAAAGTTTATGTACCTGTATGTCTTCAAAATATTGTTCATTTTGTTTATTTATTTATTGAATACTTATCTATCACATTAAATTTTAAGAATGTTTTTACATTTTTTTTACGTATAACTATACAGGTTAACAATGTTATTTAATTTTTTTTTTGAGAAAATATTAAAGATACTAGAGCTGTTATTTTTTCTTAATTTTCATGTAAAGTCAATAAACCAACGTGAAACTTTTCTTAATTAAAAGCAATAATATTAAATTTGTTGTTAGAACGGGTTAGCGTGAAAGAACTACGTCAATATGCTTCGATTTTATTGAATTTTGCGTAAATTAGTTCATCGTAATTTTTTATTACATGAAAATTAATAGTTTCACAAAAAGCACTTGAGTTCATCAATCTAAGTTCATTTCTAAAAAACCTTGAAAATCACGATACTTGAAAATCACGAAGGTTAAACTTGAGTTCATCAATCCAAGTTCATTTCTAAAAAACCTTATCTTGACAAAAGGTCATAACAAAAATTTGCTAAAGGAAACCAGAAACATGCTCTTAAATAACATCTTAATATATAATACAAATGTGTATTAACTTTTTGATCATCTTCAAGTTATATTGAACAGTTGCAACTGAATGAGACATTTTGCATAAAAAACTGTAAACCATAAAGAAAATATCAACAGCTATTAAGATGTAATAAATATATTTAATATTATCTCAATTTCTCTATTACAACACAAAATAAGAACCAAACCTTTATCTCTATAAGAATTAGATGAGAGAGCAAATAAACAATAAACACAAGTAAGAAACTAACTAAAATTTGATGAGGTGTCAATCTCTGATATATTGACAGAGTATAAAAACTATACATTATCAGTACATCATATACAAACCCTATTGAAAGGATTTATATATGATGCACTAACAGTGTATAGTTTCTATACACTGTTAGTGCACCAGAGATTGACACCTCATCAATAAGCTCTTATGAGCAAATTAAAAAAATTAATTTATATTTACTTTTAAGGGCTTGGCATATTTTTTAATTTGCAAATTGATGAGGTATCAATCTCTGATGCATTAACAGTGTATAGAAACTATACACTGTCAGTGCATCATATACAAACCCTATTAAAAGGATTTATATATGATGTACTAACAGTGTATAGTTTTTATACACTGTTAGTGCACCAGAAATTGACACTTTATCAATAAGCCCTTATGAGTAAATTAAAAAAATTAATTTATATTTACTTTTAAGGGCTTGGCATATTTTTTAATTTGCAAATTGATGAGGTGTCAATCTCTGATGCATTGATAGTGTATAGAAACTATACACTGTCAGTTCATCATATACAAACCCATATTAAAAACCTAACAAAAATGAAGTACAAAAATAATAGATAATAAAGCTTAAAATGTTTTACGGTGACTATAATTTGTGTCTAACTATTAGGTTTCTAATATCACTCACTCACACACACACACACACACATATATATATATATATATATATATATTTATAAGTCTTCAAAATTTTGTTCTCTTTTTATATATATATATATATATATATATATATTGGATACTTATCTATCACATTAAATTTAAAAAATGTTTTTATATTTTTTACGTATAACTATACATAGATTAACAATGTTATTTAATTTTTTTGAAACAATATTAAAAATAATAGAGCTATAAATTTTTTCTTAATTTTCATGAAAAGTCAATAAACCAGCATGAAAACTTTTCTTAATCAAAAGCAATAAGATTAAATTTGTTACTATTTTATGGGTTCAATATAGTAGAATTACGTCAGTATCCTTCAATTTTATTGAATTTTGCAACTATATTTTTATTTTGTTTTGAATTTTTTGGCATAAAGTAACGAAAATGTGTATCAACAAAATGTTCTGTAAAATACTTTTATTTTGTTAGTTATTATCTAAACATTAGTAAAATTTAAGGTACAATGACAATATATGTCATTTGCATTAACAAAATATTTTGAAAATTTTTAATTTTATTATTCATTTAAAAAATTTTAAAATTACAATAAGTACAATTATTAAGTTTTATAATAAAAAACAATAAGTACAATGATTAAGTGTAATAATAAATTTTAAAATTTTGCATCATGATATAGTAATAAGCTTAACTGTATTTTTTTAGATAATAGTAATAAGCTTAACTTCAAATCTCTAGTCAAAATGCTAAATTTATTGGGCAATAATTCATGTATACTACCTTTTTATGCCATTTTAATAATCAAATTTGCATTCGCATAGAAGCGTACGTGGAAGAAAAACAACTTCGCTTAATCAACTTTATAATATTTGCCCAGGGAAAAGTCCGTTTGTATTTGATTTTTTTTTTGTTGAGAAAAAAGTAATTATGCATGGATTTGAACACTGATTTAAACAATTATATTTTTATTTTTAAAATATAAAAATTTTACATATTTAAAATTTAGATTTTAATATTTATATTTTCTTTAATTATAAACTTTCATTGTATAAAAAAAAATAACATACACTTGATTTTGATGTATATTTAATCTATAGCTTTTTAATTATAAATATGAAAATATCCAGTTGCAATAAAAAAATTGAATATTAGTATAATACATTTTTATAAATATGAATTTTATATAAAATATAAGTGTTTAATTTATTATTGGTATAATAATTCTAAAATAAACATGCTAAAAAACATAAGGCTCCGTTTGGTTGATGAATTTCATTTTTCGAAAATTATTTTCCTCAATTTCACATGTTTGGTAGGCGAAAAATGATTTCGGTTAATAGTAATTGTTTTCCGATCAACCCAAAATGGCTCTAAAATTTGGAAGAATGTCTTCCCCTTTTGAAAAGGGGAAGACAAAATACAAGTCAACTGTCCGTGATAGCATCCCAATCTCACCCTCATACCTTCCCGGCACCACCGTGATCTCACCAGTACTTGCATTGTCGAAGCTCTTTCCGGCATCGTTTAGCAATTGTCTTGCCAAAATAGATCGCTCACGTTGCATCTCCCTCATCTGAGCACTTTGAAGCCCTAAACCCAAATCACTAAAGAAGCTGAAATCCAGACAGGTAATGATCTAGCACTTTTGTTCTTATTATTTGAGGAAATAGATTTTCAAGTTTGGGTTTGGTTTGGATCAGTAGATCTTGAAAAACAGATTTTCGAAAGCTAGATTTTCCAACTGCTGCTGCTCCACTCCAACAGTGTTAAACAATGCTCGACAGATTTTCGATGGTTTGGTTTGGTTTGAGTTTTTTTTATTTTAATTTTTTTTAGCCAGCAACAGCATCTGTTGTTGCTCGACAGTAGCAATAGCATCTGCTGTCACTGGAGCAGAGTCTGCTCTGCTCCAGCAGCTACTCCAGCATCTGTTGTTGCTGTGCCGCTGCTGTGCTACTGTAGGAGCTGTTAGCAAAAAAAAAATGAAAAAACTCAAACCATTAGGCATTTTCCTTCAATAATTTTGCTAGGTTGGATATTAATTCTTAAAGCCTACTTCTCTGTTGATTTTTCATTGATTTAAAATAGACCAAACTTGAAGTTACCTAACAACCCCACCACACCATTCTGCATTTCACAGTCAATGACAATGTTCTCAGCAGTTGTATTTGATGATTGGATTTGTTTGTGATTTATTAATACTTGTTTATGATGATTGGATTTGTTTGTGATTTGTTAGTACCTGTTTCTGATTACAGATGGATAATAATTCCATTCGTGCAACTGCTATAGCTACAACTACATTAGTCTTTGATTTTGGAATGATTGTTTTTAAAAGATTTAGACTTAAGAACCAACTAGCTTGTGAACCTTTTGTTAATGGAGATTATGATAGAGAAAATTATAGTAATAGCATTTTATATGGAGGTGATCAGACATGTGTTGATATAATAAGAATGAGTCCAGTTACTTTTTTTAAATTGTGTGACCTTTTTACTAGGAACAATTTGTTACAATCAAGTATGTAGGTAGATGTTAGGGAGCAAGTTATAATTTTTCTGCATCTCATTGGCCATAATGTATGGTTTCGGGTGATTAGGTCAAGATACTATAGGTCAACTTGGACAGTTCATCGTTACTTTAGGATTGTGTTGAGAGTTATTTTGAAATTATATAGACTTCTTATTAGATTCTCCGATGAATCAATTCCTCCTGAAATAACAAACAACACAAGGTTTTACCCGTATTTTAAAGATTGTGTCGAAGCAATAGATGGAACTCATGTTCATGCATATGTGCCACTTGAGATTCAAGGAAGATTCCGTAGTCGTAAAGGGGGAACAACACAAAATGTCTTGGCTGCCATCACTTTTTATTTGAAATTTTCCTATGTACTTGCTAGTTAGGAAGGTAGTGCAAATGATTCTCGTATTTTAAGTGATGCACTTGAACGCCCAAGAGTGTTTTGTAAACTTGTAGGAAAATATTACCTTGTTGATGCTGGATATGGCATCCGAAATGGAATTATATATCCATATCATGGTGTTCGATGTCACTTGAAAGAGTTTAGTAATCATCGTCCAGAAAATGCAAAACAACTCTTTAATCTTTGTCATTCATCATTGCAAACTACTGCTGAGTGAGTCTTTAGAATTTTGAAGAAACGTTTTTGTGTGTTGGATGCTGAACCATTTTGGGATTTTCAAACACAAGTAGATGTAGTGTTAGCATGTTGCATCATTCATAACCATATAATGGGAGTTGATCCTAATGACTCAATTAATCAAGGATCACTTGATGAAAACGAGTCTTTAACTATAAGATCAACTCTTACAGTGCGAGAAGAGAGAGAAGAAACAGGAGAATGGAGTACCAAGAAGGAGAAAATATCACAAGCTATGTGGAATGATTACATAATTAGAACCAATTAGTGTAGACTTGAAATTTTCAATGTTATGTTGTTGTGTTTGAAGAATTTCTAATGTTTTTTATTTGGATTGGATTGAGCTTATTTGACATTTGAGTTAAGTAGTTTTATTATTGAAATTATTGTTTCATTCGTATACTTTGTTTAGTATTAATGTTTCTTTATATGCTTTAGGGTTTATTGTTTTTTATGTGTTGTTTATGTTTGCTTAATACAATTATTATTGTAGAAATGAATAAGTCAAAGAAAAAAGGGACATCGAAGCAATTCAGGTGGACAAAACCGATGCAACGAATTTTTTTGGAAATACTTGCTGAGAGGCTCAAAAAGGAAATAAGCCATCCAATACTTTCAAGCCATATGCACTTGCTCGAGTGGCTTCCACTATTTTCGAAAAATTCAATTTTGAATGTGAGCGTAATTGTAGACACCTAATTTTGTCCGGATTAAATAAGTGTTTTTATCGAATATGTTCTTTATATTGTGAGGATGTCCAAAATTTCAATTGATTAAGTTATTTCCTTATTGAGTTGGAATAATAAAATCCATTTCGTATTTGGGTCACATGAGGCCTTATGAAAGTTATCACCCAACTAGAAGCCCACTTAAGCCTTGGGTTATGATTTTGCTGGTTCATGAATCTAAAGCCCAATTTCTTTTTTGGTCCATTTCTTTCTTTATATTTTATTTTCAAATTAATTCAAAGAAAATAAAACAAAAAAACAAAATTCAATAATGAAAAAAAAATAAAAAAGGAAAAATTGAAAAAAGAAAAAAGAAAAAAAAACAAAAACAAAAAATAGTTGTTGCCATGGACGGCATCAACTCCTAGCAGCCCTTCTCCCTAAGTTGTCCATCAACTCCTTCCACCTGAAGCCCTTAGTCCTTTCTTTCTCCATCAGTCACCATGGCAAGCTGAAAATTCAACCTCCTTAAGTGACCGAAAAACAAAGGCAAAATCCAAAGGATTAAACAAATTGTTGGATTAAAGGGTTGATCCTAATGACTTTAAAAAGAAAAAAAATTGTTCTAACAAGGGAGGGGCTTCTCTCCTCTCGATCTCACCAATCCCGACTTAGCCAAAATAGCTCAAATCCAGGGAGAAGATTTTATGGATGCTCGCAATACCCGATAGTTTGCAATTTTCATATTGTTAGTTGCTAGATGAATTTGAAGGATGTCAGAAAGTTAGAATGTTAGATGAATATTATGTTTCATATATTAAAGAATAAAACAACATATATTTTGTATAAAAAACTAACATTTTTTTTTTCATTTTGAACATAGGATACAGTTTGTGGTTTTCATTTATGGCATGATCCCAAATTTTGTGATGGAGCAAGGGAGATCATTAATGAGTTGAGGAGGACAGAAAAGATGTTGTATGATCAAGTTAAAGAATTGAAGAAGCAATTGTCAGAAGTAAAAAATAATGTTGTGGATTACATTGAAGGTGAACTTATTGAAGAAAATTTTCAGCTGAAGAGGAAGCTTAGTATTTTAAGATTGAAATGCAAAGAAAAAGATGATTACAATATATGAAAGTGATGTTTATTATGTTATTATGTTATTAGTATGTGTTGTTTTAGCCATGTTTATGTTTATTTTGAATGGCAAAAGAGAAGAAAAAATTTGTATGCTTGGTTTAAGGATGTAAATCATGATTAAATATGGGATGTAAATCATGACTAGATCTGTGTTTCTTTTTTTTACCCTTTTGTCAATGTACACAGGATGATTAATGTTATATGAATGTGTATGTTATTTTCCAACCTTGTTATATGAATGTGTAAATCAGAGTAGGTTGATTTGTTATGTATTTATTATATCAACATGAAATGCAATTGAATTTACAATAATTTAAAGTTTTTGAATAATACATAATTTCATTTCATAAAATATAAAGTTTGTTAACATGAAGTTCAAGAGCAAATAACATTAAACATCATTTATACTAAAGAAAAACAGTTGCTCTTTAACATTTGTCTTAATCCATATTCTATTTTCCTTTCCACATCAGAAACAGAAAATTAAACAGAAAATCAGATCCTTTATATCTTTTGCTTTCCTTTCCCTGCATTTTGACTCTCTTGAGTAGCACTTATGTCTTCAGTAGCTTACCCTTTGCTTTTGCCCTTACCCTTGGATTTCTAACCACCAATGGAGATAGCCTTCTGACTTGACAACCCAGGCTGTTAATAAAAAATATATATAAATATGGTATCATTTAAATCAAAACAGAACATAAAATTCCATAACATACTATACTCACATTTAAAATTTGTGTCCCTGTGTTGATGTTTATATATAACCCATACCCTTCAATTCTTTTTTGCTTGCTTCTCGTAGAAGTAGCAGGTGGTTTCCCAATGCAGGCCTGTTGGCAGAAATGGCCCTCCTCCTCCTACTGGTTCTACTTGGATTGTTTTTAAACAGTGGACTTCCACTTCCTCCACCAATCATGCCGTAAAGTCTTCCATCTCCATCTGCAAAACAGCTGCCAGCATCTCTACCTTGCACTTGATGCACTTGTGCATGTGCAGAAACATTACCAGAGATAAATGCAGATACAGTAGCAAAAGATAACCCAAATGTTGAGGCAAATGCTGAAGCAATGCAGGCAAAAGTTGAGGCAGATGCAGTGGTTGGGGCTGGGGCTGAAGCATCAGCCACTCTTTGTTTCTTTCTTCCCCTTCCTCTCCCCATTTCACAACACCTACCTCAACTGATTGTTGCTACTGTAGAAAGAGATAGGGTTAGGTTATAGTCTTAGTTGCAAAAAAAATTAATTATTGTATTCTAATGAAACATAGAAGTGACAAATGCGTTTACCTCATTACCCCTCATAGAACAACCTCTTTTGTTATGCCTTCTTTATGACAGAAAGTGCATGTCATAATCATGCCTTTCCTTGATAGACTACCTTCTGTCGTTTTCTGTTTATTGGGCTCATTTGGGTCTTTTCTTCTACTTAATTTGGGCTTGCCTGTCATCTTCCTATATTCAGGTGGGTTGACTGGGTCTTGTGTAGTGAATGTGGGCCATTCTTTAAGTCCAAGCATGGGCTGAAGTGCATTACCATATGCTAACATATATGTCACTTACCATAAGTCATCATGTGTGGTTATGGTAACATGCCTCATGCTAAGTGAGTTGGCTCTAAGGCATATATAGCACCATCTTAATCAAGGAAGAAAAAGTGCTCATCCAACTAAGCGTGGAAGCTATATGGCCAAGTGCAAAGATAAAGTGTGAAGCACCATTTGGTTAGGTAAGTATTTTCCCGACCAAGTGTGGATAGTATCATCCAATCAAAAGAGAAAGAATAATCTTCCAACCAAGTGTTATAGCCATTTATCCTAGTGTAAAGATAAAGTATGAAGCATCATCTAAAGTAAGAGCTTGCCTAACTAAGTCCAAATAGAACCATCCAATCAAGAAAGAAAAAGTATTTATCCGGCTAAAGTGGAAGCCATTCATCCAAGAGCAAAGAGCTAAGTGTAGAGCATCATCTGGCTAAGTAAGTAATTGCCCAACCAAGCACAAAAAGTACCATCTCAATCAAGAGAGAAACAGTTCTCATCCTGCTAAGTTTCGAAGCCATTCGGCCAAGTATAGAAGACTCATGGCCAAGTAAATGCTTTCTTTATCAAGTACAAATAATGTTATCCCAATCAAGAGAGAAAGAATGCTTACCCGTGTCATAACGTATCAAGTTTCGGGGGAAACCTAATAGCTAGACACAAAACTATGGAGTCGCCACCAACCATTCTAACCTAGGTGTGATTGGTCACCTATTCAAACTAAGGATAAGGCTTGGTCTATGTTAAGAGTTCTAAGTTCGGGAGTACGGTTACGTGTGAGGAAGGATTAGCACCCTCACAACGCCCATCCTAAAATGGTATCAAATAATCTAAGGTTATCCTAATTTTGCCTTTTTACTTTAATCTCGATATAATTAAATATTGAAAAATCTTTTAAGTCTCCTCCATCAAGCTGGTTGGATAACCTAAAAGTTTTTCTCACCTCAAGAGTATTCAAGTAGGACCAATCGCTTTTCTTGAAGAGGTTCCGTCGTCGGATTGTTTAAATACTTTATGTAATCCCTATTTAGACTCCTACCCGAATTTCTATTTATTATTTTGTCTTATTTTATTCTATTATTATTATTTTCTTATATAAATTATTATTTCGTATATTTTTATATATTTAATAAACATGAATTATTTGATATTGAAGATTTTCTTAAAGACCTTCCATCAAGCTGGTAAGACCTTAGAGAAACTTTCTCACCTTAGGAATTTTTTAAAAAACTACTCCAACGCAATTCCCTTTAAATTCCATCCTCGGAATAATTCACATTTATTAAAATATTTAATTTAATTTAATTTAATTTCTATTTATTTTAATTATTTTCTAATTTTAATTCTAATTTATTAATTTGATCTTTATTCTTTATTATAATAAACTTAATTTTAATTTACTATTTTTTAATCTAATCTAATTTAATTTTTATTTTTATAATTTAATTTATTAAATCTCGGAAATGTCCTTTAAATCTTCCATCAAGCTGGCAAGACTTAAAAGAACTCTCCTCACCTCAAGACATATAAAAGTACTACTTAAGCGCAATCCCTTTAGAAATCCGTCGTTGGATAATTTGTATTTTTATGATTTTATTCTATTTTATTTCTAAATATATTAACTTCTATGACTCTTAATTCCCAATTTAACTATTAATTCTTTTAATTAATTCTTATTTCAATTTTTAATAATAGATTTGAATTTTAAATATTGGAAATATCTTTTTAAATTTTCCATCAAGCTGGTAAGACTTAAAAAAAAACCTCCTCACCTCAAGATATCTAAAAGTACTACTCGAGCGCAGTCTTTTTAGAATTCCATCGTCGGAATATTTGTAATTATATTATTTTATTCTATTTTTATTTCTAAATATGTTAATTTTTATAATTCTTAATTTCTAATTTGATTATTTATTCTTTTAGTTGTAATTAATCTTAACTAATTCTTATTTCAATTTTTAATAATAGATTTGAATTTTAAATATTGGAAATATCTTTTTAAATCTTCCATCAAGCTGGTAAGATTTAAGAAGAATCTCCTCACCTCAAGATATCTAAAAGTACTACTCAAGCGCAGTACCTTTAAAATTCCATCGTCGGATTAATATTTATTTTAATTATAATTTCTTATTTCGTGAACAAATTCATTATTATTTTTCTTAGAAAAAACATTTGATCAAGGAAAATCAATTAAAAACAAATGAATAAAGAATGCATAATAAAACTAAACTGAGAAAAAAGCAAGTAGAGAGAAGAAAAAAATAAAGAAAATAATAGAAGTATACAAATAGAAATTATGCAAAGTAATGCTGCTAAAGAATTAAATCATATATATTAAAGCAAAACAAAGAATGTCAGTGAAGTTAAAACAAAAGCCACGTTACAAAAGTAAACAATTGAAGGAATATTCGGTTTATATATCCTTTATGAAATGCATAGTTTTAATAGTATTGGATTTAAAAAAAATAAAAATAAAAATAAACACTTACAGAGGTCGGCCACTTGATTCTTTCATTTTCCTTTTTTATTTTCTATACCTTCTTTCTTTCTTGGCTGTCAGACCTTTGCTTTCATCTTTTCCATGCAACTCACTTCGCAGCAGTTTACTCTTCCATGCACACGTGAATATAGCAGCAAAACAGTAGGTGACGGTGTGCAGCAGAAACCCAAAAACGAACAATAATGGGACAGGGCAGAGGTAGCGCAGGTTCGGCGAGAATGGAACCAAACTTCTGATGCTTTTTTCTTCGTGAATCCTCGTATGTCTCCCCCTTTTCTTGTCGTTTTGGCCTTGTCTCGATCAAACAACAGATGCAGCGGCGATGCCCACAATCCACAAGTAACAGAGGCAACGGCGATGACCAAGGTAAGGTAGGGTGCGGACAAGCAACAGGGAAGGACAGCAGCGTGTGGCGCGATGCTATAGAAGGTGCACCAACTCAGGGAGCAGTAGCTTGCTTCGGCTTTGTGGTGTAGAAAGTGGGCAGCTGGAGCAATTGGCCACAATGCAGGAGCTGGGATGCAGTGGTTACGGGGCAGCAGCAAGTTAATAGAACAGGACGGCAAGGACTTCTTGGCAGGATCGACAGCAGCTTACAGTGAAGAGTGATGACTAGGTAGCGGTGGTAGTGATGATGTGAGGAAGATGATGCAAAACAAGGGGCGATGAAGTCTTCAACTCAGGGATGGCGATGATGCCAAGCAGTGAGGATGGTTGAGATGTAAAAGACGCAGACCATGAGGATCGGTTTAATGAGTTTTGTGAAGATGGTGCTTCAACCGGTGCCAAGGTATTGATGTTTGGTGATAGTGGTCTGTGGGGTGGCAGTAAAGCTCTCTGTTTGGTTGATGATGATGGTATAGGCGGCGGTCAATGAAGGAGCTAGGTTTTTTTCTGTCATATCAGAAGAGAGTCCTTCCTAATGAGCATCCAAGAGCAAACACCAATATCCCAGAAAAAATGGAAACGAGGGTGGCTCCCTCTGCCTCCAGGCGAGAGCTAGGTTTTCTTCTTTTTTTCTCCCTTTTTCCCCCTATAGGCTTCCCTATTTATCAATTTAAGAATCTGTTTTAATGGCCAAAATCACCTCCCATAAATTTTGATTCTCCTTTCTATTTATTTTGCTTCAGTAATTTATTCCAAAATATCTTCATTGAGGTATAATTCCTTTTCTAATTGATTCTCTTTCCGAAAATCTTCATCCTTCAAAAATTACCTCTGATTTAATTTCTTTTTAACTTCTGTCCAGATTTTATTTAATTTTTTCTCCTTTATTTTCCAAATCAGATTTTTGACTTTTCCTTATGTTGAGATCTTGATTTTCCTTTCCAAATTTCCTTTCTTTGGAGCTTGACCACTTTATTTTTATTATTTTTTCATTTTTATTTTCTTTTCATTTTTTATATTTTTATTTTTAATAATAAATAAATAAATAAATTCATCTTCTAATTACCAAACCCAATAGGCACAATAACATTCAAAGATCCTGGACAAAATGGGGTGTCTACAACCCGACTAAGTGTGTAAGTCATTTGGCCAAGTATGGACATCAAGTGTACAAGATCTATGGCCAAGTAAGTGCCTGTCTTATCAAGCAGGAATAACATCATCCTAATCAAGAAAGAAAGAGTGTCATCTAACAATGCATGGAAGCCATTAGACCAAGTATAAAGATCATGTGTGGATGACCTTTGGCCTAATGAGTGATTGACTTATCAAATACAAATAACACCATCCAAATCGAAAGAAAAATAGTGATCATCTGGGTAAGTGTATAAGATATTTGGCCAAGAATGGAGTACCAAGATTGGAGGCTAAGTAGAGAGCATCATAAGCACTCACTAGATCAAGCTTGAACAAGCACCATCCAAACAAGGTTAGCACAAAACTTGAACCATTCGATCAAAAGTGTATAGCCTAATACTAAAGCCACCTAATCAAGTTTAGATGAACATGTTGGTAAAATTCTTATATCATTTGATCAAGTGTGGAAGGCAAAATAATTGTAGCCTCTTAAGCAAGCAAGCAAGTACGAGCCTTAATAAAGGCTTAACCGAATAGGTTATTACAAGATGCAACAAGGCTCAAGCAAGGCCATTCGAGCAAGCATGGACATACCTTTTCCAAATAAGCTAGCACATGCCTTCCCAAATCAAAGCTTGCACATGCCATGCCTGAATAAGCTTGCACAAGCACTTCCTGAACAAACAAGCCCATGCTAGGAATGGATAAGGCATCACCAAGGCTTGCTTGACCAAGCTTGGACTTAAGCTTGAGATCATCCAAGTACAAGCTTGCCCAAAAAAAGTTGTGTAACAAGTCATGCCTAATCAAAGCTTGCTTGAACAAAGTGGTTTAATAAGGCTTACCTGATCAAGCTTAAGCTCAAGCTCATCCAAGTACAAGCTTGCCTGAACAAAGAGGTACAACAAGGCTTGCTCATCAAGCTTAAGCTTGAGATCATCTGTCCAAGTACAAGCTTGCCTAAACAAAGTTGTGCAGCAAGCCTTACTTGAACAAAGCATTGCCAAACAAAGTAGTGCAATGAGGCTTGCCCGATCAAGCTTGGCCTCAAGCTCGAGATCATCCATCTAAGAACAACCTTGCCTGCGCAAAGTAGTTTACCAAGGCCTTGCTCGATCAAGCCTGCCCAATCAACCCATGCCATAGCCTTGCTCAGCCAAACTCAACCAAGGCCTCGTTTTATGAAGCCTTTTTTGATCAAGCATGCCCTAGCCTTGATGGGCCAATCTCAACCAAGGTCATCGCCTATCAAGCCATGCCCTAGCCTTGCTCGCCCACGCTCAACCAATGTCTTCCTCCTCCTTGTGTCACACATCCTAGTGCTTTAAGAATTAATCTTGAACCCAAGAAAAGGCCATGGAGGTTAGCCAAATTTCTTAGAGAAGCAAGGCTTGCTAGCAAGTTCTCCTATCTTAGAAAAGGTTTCAACAAAATTGTTTTATGGATTACTATTAGAGACATCACACATGCAGTGGTTTGTGAATCTTTGAGGAGATCAAGCTTTATCAACAAAGATTTACACTTGATTACAATAGCTAAATACTAGGTAGGTTTCTTGAACCTTTTGATGAATCTTGAATGTTTAATTGCATGATGTGTTTGATTCTTAATCAAAGAGATCCATGAAGATTGGTTTCTTAGTTTAAACAATTAATTTCATTTCATTTACCTCTAATATTTATGGTTTAATGCACTTATGCATGATCCATGAAACATACATCTTACTTAATCTAAAAAATATATTCACATTTTCAAAATTGAAGGATCAAAATAAAAAATTTTCAGAAATGTTATGTAACAAAAAGATAATTTTCTCTAAAATTTATTATTAAATATCAATTGCTATCAATTAAACTAATAATTAAGAATTTCATCAGTTTAAAATCATCATCATCATCATCATTTCTTAACAACACAACAAATATAGTAGATAAAGACATGCAATAATTCTAGTAGCAGTAGAAACATAAAAGATCTGCCACATGTAAGGTTGTATATAAATTAAAATTAAATAAATCAATTGAAAATGAATTAATTTCAATTAATTGATTAATTAATAAAATTTTTTGTCTAGTATGGTATAAGATTCTTAAAATTTTGATTATCAATTAAGTCAATATAAAATTCGAAATAACCAAACTTGTCGAACTTGTTTGTAAATTTTTTTTTCAAAAAAAAAAAACTAAATAATAAGCTAAAACATAAAAAAAAAAAACTAAAAGGGACTAGACATTTGATTAGAGCAAATTCACTTCTAAGTTCATTGGCTCATAAAGGCCTATAGTAAACAGTTCAGTCCAAAAGTCATTTTATGCCTAATTCACAATTACAATCCACAACTCTAGTTAGAAGAAATTAAGTCCAATTTGCATTTTAAAGTCCTGTTAATCAACCTATAAGTTTAAGAAATCCTAAAGTGAATTTCAAGATTTAATTATTGAATGCATCAAACTTTGAAACAAATTTTCAATTTAGATAACCATATTGATCCAGATAGCAGTAAAAGCCCAATCAAAATGGGATATCTACATATATGTAAGTCGAAATATAAGAAATGCATGCTTTGAATAAATATGATCTTTTAAATCAATTAATTTATGTATAATTTACAGGGTTTTTCAATAAATTTTTTTTTACCTTTTCAAAATAAATATAAAAATGAATCTTTTCTAGAAAAAAAAGAATAAATTTCTACAAAATAAATTAAATAAATTTTATATTCTCATTGTAGGTATTCGAATACCCAAGACTAATTTTTCTCTTGAAACAAACATACATGAGTTTATAACATGATGTACATAGAATTATCCTAAAATATCTATATCTTTTAGCATATAAGTATTCTAATTACTTTTATAGGTAATCTGATTACTTTTGTAGGTATTCTGATACATTACTATAAGTATTCTGATTATTTTTATAGGTATTTCGATATCATACTATAGGTATTCTGATTACTTTTATAGGTATTCGAATCAAAATTGTTAATACTGTTTCAGTTTCAATCATACCAGCCGGTACGCTCCTGTTTTAACAAAATCGGGTGCACTTGAGTTGATTTTTCATACCAATTTTGGTATTGAGTTATATCGATTGGTTTCGTGAGTTTTTAATGGTTTCGATCGATTTCAGCGAAATTCACTGTTTTGGTTGGTATGCAAAAAATAAAAGGAAATTAAATTTTATTTTATTATATGTTTTGATATTGAATTAAAGCTAATAAATACATAAATAACAAATTAAGTGAATGCATTAACACATTTAACAATTTTTAAAATAATTATTATTTGTTGTACAAGTAATTTTATTAAATTAATACTTATCATTATCAATGTTAAATGTTTTATATATTTATTTTGATTATTATTAACACTATTATTATATGTATGAAAAACTTATAAATATTATTAAATTAAACCAAAAAATCCGAAATAATATACTGAAACAATTGACACCGATATATGTTATTGTAAAAAGAAAAAAACAAAACTCTCTTTGATACGAAATTTACAACCTTGATTCGAATATCTATAGCTACAAAGCTCTATAAAGTATAAATAGTTTATGATAAACTGTATGTACATTATAATATAAATATATGTATATGTCGTCTAAAAGAATGGTATTCGAATACCTCATTGTAGGTATTCGAATACCTAAAACTAATTTTTTTGGAACAAATGTACATGAGTTTATATCATGATGTATATATAATTATCATAAAATATCCATATCTTTTAGCATATAGGTATTCTGATTACTTTTATAGGTATTCGAATATCTATAGCAACAAAGCTCTATAAAATATATACTTTTATGATAAATTATATGCACATTATAATATAAATATATGTATATTTTGTCCAAAAGAGTGGTATTTGAATACCTCAAACTAATTTTTCTCTTGAAACAAACATACATGAGTTTATATCCTGATGTATATATAATTATCATAAAATATCTATATCTTTTAGCATATAGGTATTCTAATTACTTTTATAGATAATTTGATTACTTTTGGGTGTTTGGTTCAAAGAATTTTAGATTTCAACCAGTAAGTTTTTTTTGTAATATAATTACCTTGTTTGGTTACATATTTTCCTCCACATTAGTAATCCAATATTTCAATAGTACCTAAATGGGGAAAACTAAGGAGAAAATGATTCCCCCTTCTCCTGAGGTTTTCTAGGATTCTAGGGTAAAATATTTTTCTGTTCTTATTTTACCCTCTATTATTGCATTTTATGACTATTTTACCCCAAAACTTGTCTAATATTACAAGCCTTTACCTTTAATTATTGCATTTTGTAGCCAATTTAGGATTTTGACATGTTTCACATACCGATGTCCCTATGCCCCACAAATGAACTAATTAAATAAATATGTTAATTATTTGACATCTTATAAATGAATAGCTTAACTAATTAAATAAATCAAAATAATTTATATATTAAGTATCCTATAAACAAAAGGAACAATTAGCATAAAAATGTTAATTTAGTAAATAGATTAATTAACATCTTACAAATGAATAGCTTAACTAATTAAATAAATCAAAATAATTGACATATTAAATATCCTATAAACAAATGGACTACTTAATTAACTTGTGTTAAATAAATTAATTAACATTTGTTAAATGAATAAGCTTCAATAATAAATAAATAAACATATAAATAAATATGTTAAACATAACTTCCATGAAAGTGTTATTCACTTTAAATAAACTATTTATTCACTTTAATACAAAATGATAGTATAGTAAAATGTGTCATTTAGTAATCTTAAATTCTTTGAACCAAACATAAAAATCAAACATTCTCCCTAATGCAATTAACCGAGGGAATTTATAATTCTCTAGAATTCGTCAAGGAAATTGATTTAGGACAAAATGATTCCCAAAGAGAATCATAGTTTTCGCGAACCAAACGACCATTTATAGGTATTCTGATTATTTTTATAAATATTCTAATTACTTTTATAGGTATTTTGATATCTTACTATATGTATTCTGATTACTTTTATAGGTATTCGAATACCTATAACTGCAAAGCTCTATAAAAATATATACATTTTATGAGAACTATATCTATATTATGTTATAACTCAAGTACATTTGTTTCAAAAGAAAAATTAATATTAAGTATTCAAATACCAACAATAAGATATTCAAATATCTTTGCTCAAAAAATAAGATATTCAAATATCACTCTTTTGAACGTGACTTTCTTCTTAACATTTCATTTATGATATAATAATAATTGTTATTTTGCTTGTTAATAATTTAAAAAACTCTCATTTTTTTTTCTTGACAAATAAAAATGGTGTTTACCGTCTTAAAGTTTCAATGATCCTTATTGGAATTTTTTGTTTTTTTCATGACAATATAATAATATTTACTAGTCATCAGGCGATGCTAAAATAAAGGAAATTTCAGGCGATTGCTATAGAAATTTCCATTAAGGCAAACATTACTTAATCCATTAAGTTGAAAAGTACAGAGCTGGCACATCTAGTCTCGGACAAAGCGAAAGATAGGTTATCACGTAGCTTAGGCATCACTGTACCGGCTGTCTGCAAGTATAGACTTGACCTTTTATTTATTAGTGGAAATTGAAAGCCGGCTAGCAGTGCTACACTTAGTACCGCCTCGCATTAACAACTTGTTTGATCGCCGAACTTGCCTTCTTAAACATGAACGGCCATCCATTGTTGGCGAGAGCCAAACGGATTTGTCCATTATGTCCTGCTCTTCCAATATCGCTGCACAAAGTCGTGCATGACTCACAGACTGAAGGACAGAAAGAAAGCTTGTAACCTATACCCGCAGTCTCAATCTTAAACCAACTGGTCAAAGTGTTAGGCCCGGGCTTTCCTTTAACTCCATCGGTTGTCAGCCACCATTTCCCGGAGGAATAGTCATAATCGTCAACCTTCCACACAGTTGATGTTAAGCACAATCTGTCTCTGATGGGAACGAACTCTATGTTCATATCAGTGGATTCACGGACGACCTTATCATTGGCGTCCAAATTTGAGAATATCACTGGGGTGCCATTGTCCATGTCGGATTGTCTTTGGACAACAATTTCTGGGCACTTTTGATCTTTAGCCCTGCCAAGAGCTAAGCCACCACCTCCGGCGCCCCATATTGCGGAGACGACGTAATATTCCACCCCTGTTTGGAGGTCGTCACCGTCAATGTCAAGCACAGGCCTATTTCCAGCGTTGGCTACCCCCCAAAGGAAGGATTTGGTTGTGAAGGCGAAGAGAAGGAAAACTAAAACAGTTGCGGTCTTCATGGTTTTGTTGCGAAGGCTCGATATGTGTTTGCTTTGATGCCGGTTGTTTGGTTTGCTACTTCAATTTATAGAGGTGGGAAAGGTTGTAAAACCTCGGTTAAAAGCCACGCGTTAGTAAATCATAATCCATGAACGCAAAAACTTTCAAATAAATAACACGTTTCGCCACGTATCGGAAATGGACTTAGGTCGAAGTAGGACCACAACTGAGAAACTTCCGAATAACAAATTTCAGAAATGGACAAGGGATCGGAGTTTGGACCACAATAGAGAGAAATTCTCTGCATGCAATTCCATTTTTACTCTTTACACACTCATTATTGAACACAATCTCATTCACACTATAATTGGATAGAGATTAATACATAGATATTAGTACAGTTTAGGAATGGAAAAAAAAGAGAGAAAAAAAGGTACATATATTCTTATTTGAATAACTAAAGTTAATAAAGAAAATAAAAGAAAAATAATTTTAACAATCATTATTTGATTAAGTATTAGAAAATAAAAAAATTGATTCATTATAATTATTCTTTTTTAATTATAATATCTTTTGTTTTAAATTTTATAATCCCATCAGATTAAGTTTTAGTGATATTAAAAATAAAAATGTCATAAAATTAATTATTGTGGTGTTGGGATTGGATACTATTGCAATAGAATTAAAATCACTTGTATGTTTTCATATGCAAATACAACAAAACCAATAAAGTAAAGTAGGGTGAGAGAAAACAAATAACTGTTAAAGAGATTAAATTAAAATTTATATATAAGTGAAATTTATAATATGCATTTAATATTTTTAAAAATAACAAATAATAAACAATTACTTTATATGACATAATTTTTTGTTAATAATTAAAATTCTCTAAAATCATTTTATATTCAATTATATTTTTCTAAATGATTTAAAAATTTAAAAAGATTTTTTATCAAATAAAATTCTTATTATTAAATATTTAAAATTATTTTTATGTATATATCAATATATTATTTAATATTTAAGTCTGTAATATTTTACTTTTCTGGCCAATAATCTTTAATTTTTTATTTAAAAAATAGTGACACATTATTCTATATCAAATAATATATAGAGAGAGAATTTTAAATAATAAAAAATATAATGATTATATGTTGTATATATAAAATTATAATTTATAGATAGAGTTACATATATATATTTAAATAAATGTATAATTAAATAAAAAAATAAGAAAAAAAAAAAGAAATGAAGCACAGGGAAAATTCTTTCATGAAACCTTGCTATAATCTCTCTCCAACTCAAAATAAATAAATGATTGATGGAACCTTGAATTGCACTGCACCACAGATATCTTATCCATCTGATGGTGTTATCTAAACACATCGATCCTATCCATAACATCCAAGTGCATCGTTAAGCAAATATTTCTTTCTATCTTGCCTTTATAAGATAAAAGGCAAAAGTTGAAAATGCCCCTAGGCGATAGGCCCCATTTTCCTTACTTTTTCTTTTATTTTTTAAGTTGAATTTTTTTTTAATATTATAAACAAAATTATACTTTCGTTTTCTTATGAAAAAATTTTGAAATTTTTTTTTCAATAAATAAATTTTAATATAATAAAAATGAATAATAATTTTGAATTTATTAACTTAACTTATAATTCTCTCTTATTTTTATTCAAAAATTGAGAATTAGACTATGTCACGTCCTCACGTCTTAAGGCAAGCCACGTGCGGCCTTAGGCTGGGTTCTTTCGACCAAAGGAGCGTAAGTCAACCTCCTTCACTCCTACAAACAAGAAACACAATAGAAACGGAAGGCAAAGAAACTGAAGAAGATGATTGGTATATTACTGAGAAAGAATACTGTACAGGGAGTTACAACCCGAGTGAAGGGAAGGACGCCCCTTTATATACACAAACCCCACAAAGAATAAATGGCTGTCATGCAGCCAAGTGTATGGCTCCTAGGCGATCTGTACAAGCTATTGCTGCCATAGCTAAACCTAGGATTGAGTTTTACAGCATACAGTGTCAGGAGTCAGGTCGTGCCCCCTGTGGCTGGCGGCAATCCTGATGGCGTTTAGGCGGGACGTGACATTCTCCCCATCTATTCTAGTGACGCCCTCGTTGCTCCTGCTCGCCTCTCATGGAACTTGGCGACCTGGTCTGGGAACTGCCACAGCACCTGTGCTAGCTCCCAACTCGTCTCGCTATCAGGCATCCCCTTCCATCGGATCAGGTACTCCTGCTAAGGTCTACAATGTTGTCGCGATACAGGCCTGTCACCCAGGATGCCTTGGACTTCCTTGTCATGGGCGGTCTGAACCCCAATTGGCGTTCACCTAGAAACTGTTCTAGTCTCTCGCCGCTTATGGTTAGCCCATTTCTTCGACCTTCTGGCTATCTTGGGCAGGCACGCCCTGCCTAGGTTTCTCTGCTCGTGCTTGGCCTTGGCCGTGGGATCTTGGGATGGACACTTTCTAGTTTGGGCGATCAGAGATCGCTTAGGCGAACTAATTACGACGATCTCTGTCTTTCGGTTAAGGCAAACTAATTAGGCCAATTCATGGTCGACCTTCACCAATAATTCTTGTCGCCAAACCTGCTTGGACGACTTCACATTCCTGTCATCATTCAACACCTTCTGCACTTCTGGTGGAGTGTTACTGGTGATGATTGATGACTCCTCTGTCTTTGGCGTATCCAGGTTTGTCCTTTCAGCTTGGCGAGCTCCTTTAGTGACTTGCATTGCAGACATCACCTTGACTCCAGGCACCTCCACTCGTCTCATGGGGATGACACATTGGCGACGACGATCAACCACGCATATGCAATCAGCAAATGGTATAAGAATAGCATTAATTCGATCGAGGAAACTTAAGCCAATAACAAAGTCATAATCATCAATGGGAAATACCTCGATCGTTTCACGACCTTTCCATTTGCCTACTTGCACCTCTACTCCATGAGCCCTACCTGTGATCGGTGCCTTCTTAGAATTAACCGTCTTAATGGATCCCTTTTCTCTGGCGACCTTGAGTCCCAAATTTCTAGTGACCCGATCTGACATGAACAAGTCAGACGCGCCAGTGTCAATTAAGGCGTTCAACTGCGTGCCCGCCACCAATACATTTGCGAACATAAGCACTTTCCGTGGGCGACCTCTCTTGTTCTTCATGGCGTTCAGTACCATCGCCCCTAGCTTCAGCTCCTCATGTTGGTGACCTCTCTCGGTCTTCCCGGAATTCGACACCATCGAGCCCATCCTCAAAGCTTCCCTATCAGCTTCCTCCTCACCTTGGGAGATGGCGACCAAATTGCCTCAGCTAGGGCAGTTCCGGGCTCTGTGTGGTCTATCACACAAGAAGCAAGCCATTGGCGACCTCTCAGCTCGCTGCTTCTGCTCGCCCTTATCGGCTCGCCACTTCCTCTTGTCTTCGTACCTGGAGGACTTCCACTTGTTGAATCGAGGCGGGCTGTTGCTACTCGAGCTCTCGGCTCCCCCATCTTTACCATTGAACTTGGCTTTCGGAGACTCGGGCCTGTCCTGCCTCTGGAACTCCACTAGAGCCTCTGCAGCGGCGATCGCCCGATTAAGGTTCTGGAAGCCCATCCTCTTCAACTCCTGCTTCGCCCAGGGTTTGAGGCCGTCCATGAACGAGAAAAAAACCTCCTCCTCGCCAAGTGTGGGGATCTATAGCATCAGCTCTTGAAACTCCCTCACGTACTCCCGTACTTCAGCCCTCAGTGTGAGCCTTCTCAGCTTGGCTCGGGCTTCCTCAGCAGCATATTCTGGATAGAACTGCTGTTTGAACTCCCTTTGGAACATCTCCCATGTCCAGATCGGTATTCCTCCTCGCTTGGCGTCCTCATGTCGCCTATGCCACCATAATAAGGTGAATCAGTAAGGTACATGGAAGCGGTACTAACCTTGGTGGCGTCCTCCTCGATGCTCAAGGCGCTGAAGTATTGCTCCATCTCCCACAAGAAATTGTCCACGTCTTTGGCTAAACAGGTCCCCTTGAACTCCTTTGGTTTGCAAACCTCCAATCTCGCCCTAGGTGCCATGGCCAACAGGCCTCCCCCGATGGTACCTTCACAAGCAATGAGCCTCCTCTTGAGCTCTTCCACCTCCGCTTGTAGGGCTACAACTACAGCCTCCAACGTTGAGTTCCTTTAGGCTACCCGATCTACTTCCTCACCCACCTTCTCTTGCATCTCTTCCACCTTCTCTCGCAGCTCTTCCACCTTCTCTCGCACCTCTTCCTTGAACTCCTTAGCTGATGAGGACACTTCTTCCAAGCGATCCTCTAACCCATCTTGGATTTCAGCCATAGCCAACTCCACTTTGGCCAACCGTGCCTCAAAGGCTGCTTCTACCTCTTTCACTGTAGTCTTTTTGCCCTTGTCACGTCCTTGTTGCGGCTCATGTCCCTTAGGATGTTGTGGTGTTTCTGAACTGGCCATTTTTCTGCTGTTTTTGGCTATTGCGAGACCTGCTCTGATACCACTTGTCACGTCCTCACGTCTTAAGGCAAGCCACGTGTTGCTTTAGGCTGGGTTCTTTCGACCAAAGGAGCCTAAGTCAGCCTCCTTCACTCCTACAAACAAGAAACACAGCAGAAACATAAGGCAAAGAAACTAAAGAAGATGACTAGTATATTTCTGTGAAAGAATACTGTACAGGGAGTTACAACCGGCTACCCGAGTGAAGGGGAAGACGCCCCTTTATATACACAAACCTCACAAAGAATAAACAGCTGTCATGCAGCCAAGTGTATGGCTCCTAAGCGATCTGTACAAGCTATTGCTACCATAGCTAAACCTAGGACTGAGTTTTGCAGCAGATAGTGTCAGGAGTCAGGTCGTGCCCCTTGTGGCCGCTGGCAATCCTGATGGCGTCTAGGCGGGACGTGACAACTATATTGACATCTTTTTAAATAATTTAAAGCTAATATAAAATAATTTAAAAATTAAAAATCAAAATAAAAATTATATAAAAAATTTGGAACTATAAATACACTTCAATCCATATTTACACAAATCAAGTGTGGGTTGCACGCGGGTATGGCTGAAGCCAAGTGAAACAATGTTATTTTTATTTAATACAAAAACGCCCAAAATGGTGCATATTTTTTTTTGTTACAAAAATGGTGCATTTTGAACGTGTATAGAACTCAAAATTTTATCAAAAATTTCAAATTTTCATTTTGTTGATTTATTTCTATCTTTAACACCTTTAACATCCAAGGCTCTAGATTCTCTTAAAAAAAAAAAACTCTGGCTTCTCTTTAAACCAAAAAATTTTTGGTTTCTAGAAACTTCAACCAGTCTTCAGGAATTTCAACTAAAAATTTAACCCTCAGTCGCCAGCCTCCGAAAAAACTCATAAACCTTAAGAAAACTCAACATCTTTAGATTTTACCTACTAGAAAACTTCTTTGGTCGCTATCTTCCACCACTGACCGACCACCAAATAAAAAAAAAATACACATCTTCGATTCCTCTACCTTTCCTAAGCTTTTTTAGTTGAGAAAATTCTATTTAAGGTTTGATTAGCTTGCTAAAAATCTAGGTATTCACATTTGATGAGCGTCTTACTAAAGGTCATTGGGCTTTGATATAAGTCATGCTGAAGAACATTGGGCCTAATGGTAGTCTAAGCCCAATAGGAAAGAGGACTAACAAGAGCCATGAAAGATCCACTAGGTTATCATTTAAGCTATGAGTCTTAACCGTAATTACGCGTTATATTACTCCTATAAATAGGTCACAGGTATCATTTTAAAACCCTAATCTCTATTGGCTTATTGAAACCCTGTTTAGATCTTATCTGACTGAAGCATCGGAATGTGTGCACAGGGGAAAGCCCCGCGCCCTCTGATTTTCCTATTTTGTAAAACCTTTTTGGAGACATGTGGAGAGAAATATAGAAAGCTCACGTCAGTAATCATTTATTGTTGTTTTGTGCAACAACAAAAATGCGCGAGACGGGCAAATCAGAAGTCCCTAAGCACAGAAAGTGCGAGACGGGCAAATTAAAAGTCCCTAAGCGAAATATGTGCGAAACGGGCAAATCAAAAGTTCCTAAGCACAAAAGGTGCGAGACGGGTAAATTAAAAGTCTCTAAGCAAAAAATGCACGAGATGGGCAAATCAAAAGTCCCTAAGCACAAAAGATACGAGACGAGCAAATTAAAAGTCTTTAAGCGAAAAATGCACGAGACAGGCAAATTAAAAGTCCTAAGCACAAAAGGTGCGAAACGGGCAAATCAAGAAAGTCCCTAAGCACAAAAAGGTGCGAGACGGGTAAATCAACAAAAAAGTCCCTAAGCGAAAAATGCGCGAGATGGGCAACTCATGTGCTTGAAGCGAAAAATGCGTGAGGTAAGCTGTGAATGAAATAAAAGGACCTGAAGTGAAAAGTGCGTGAAGTAAGTCTACGATGAGTTTAAATAAGTGTAAGGCCAATGTGTAGTCGCCGAAGGGTTCTTTATAAAAGACTGGGCTTTTCCACAAAGAACTGGGGAGCGCTTACTATATACATATATATAGATTAAAGCATTAAGAAAGTGGAATTTTCCATTCATTCAACTCTAGAGTTGTATTACAGCAAGTGTATTCTAGATTGACCTCTACAGTAAGAGGAATATCGATATTAACAGGCACCCAGGCGTGTGCGTCCTAAGGCACTATAATGTCAGGAGCTTGATCCTTAGAAAAATTTGCCTCTGGATTACCCAAATCATCTTCATCTAAGCCTGTGAGAACCTCGACCACTTCGAGTCGACGAAAAGGCTCCTAAGGGCCGATGAGATCAGGTAGATCTTTATAAGTGCCTATCCTCAGAAAAGGTTCGAAATCCTCAGCATCTGGATCAAGCTTTGTTCAATCAAGAGCATGCCAGGTACAAATCACATTTGATAAAAATCGGTTAAGAATATATGCCTCTTTTGTGGCACTTCTTAATGATGTGCCTTCACGGCCTTAACCTAGATTTGATTTTGTTCCTCTTGGCTAAGAAAAGGCTTCAGTGGCTCTATAATCTTGTAATTTCTCCCTATAGCTCTTGGTTTCAGTCAATTAGGACCTTGAGTCCGAAGAGAAGAGTGGCATACTCCACTTGAAGAGCATTTAGCTCAGTTGAAGTGGAGGAAAATGTATTCCAGTAGCGCTCTAAAGAGATAATCTTGGCCTTTTTTATCTCAAAATCGTCTTTAAGATGAAGCAGCTCCCGCTACTCGAGTTCTTTTACGGCTTGCACCTTAAACACTAAATGCTAAGCATTAATAGCAATTATTTCTTGCGAGGCTTGCAAACAAGTAAAACGAGTTAGTAAACTCACAAGACATTCACGTTAACGTGAAATAAAGGATTTGAAACTTACTATCATCACTTCTAAAACAACCATGTCTGTTAAGAGGAGCAATATAGGAAGCATATGCATGTCTTTCATTGATAGCTCCATGAAAAGCTACCTCCTATCTTTCATGAGGAGCTTGAATATATTGCACTTGGCTCGATTCTGCCCTTGTGACTTCTAGTTCCTCCTGTTCACCAAAACTGATCACTGATGATTCACTAACGATAGACTTACTCCTCCTATGGTTAAGGGATCAAGAGGAACTGAATCCCTTATAATAAACATGAGAAGAGTGTAAGCTCAAGTGTTTTTTGTAACCACTCCTTTGAAGCAAACTTGTTTTTTTGAGAACAAGGAATTTCAGCTTGAGAGGCGAAAAAGTGCTCGATATCCTTCCTCTTGCAAAAAGCACACCCAACACTTTGGATTAATGGACCCTTGGGCTCTAAAAGAGAACTTATGGATTCATAAGAGCGTCTACCATGCCTCAACTAGCAAATAGGATGTTCTCTTGAGTGAAGAAAAGGCCTTCTAAATAAAATAGATCATTGACTCAGAGAATCCATGGGCCTTGAAAAGGCACTTAACAAAAGAAATAACGGCACGACACCGTTCCTATTACAAATTATGATGAAGTCCACTAGTTGAGCTCCCGGGTGAAGATGAAAAGTCTCTTACAATAATCCTAAAAAAGGGGTAGCGAGAGAATCTGAAAAGTCTATGACCCATAATGGTTTTAATTAAAAAACAAAAATCATATATACTCTTCAACAAGGTATACCCTGCGAAAGAGTGGGGAGCAATTGATGAGAGTCTTACTAAAGGTCATTGGGCCTTGATATAAGTCATGCTGAAGAATATTGGACCTAATGGTAGTCTAAGCCCAAGAGGAAAGAGGACTAAGAAGGGCCATGAAAGATCCACTAGGTTATCATTTAAGCTATGGGTCTTAACCGTAATTACGTACCATATTACTCCTATAAATAGGTCACGGGTATCATTTTTAAACCCTAATCTCTATTGGCTTATTGAAACCCTACTTAGATCCTGTATGACTTAAGCATCGAAGTGCACGCGCAGTGGAAAGCCCCTGTGCCCTCTAATCATTTTCTTTCTTGCAGAGTTCTTAGAGATAAGTTAAAGACACAAATCGAGATTCGTACGTCATCAAAAATATTTGTTGTAAAATTGGTGCCATATGTGGGAAACAAACAAAAAGCCAAGTATAAAAGATAGCGAGAACACGATCTGCGAAAAGGTATGGAGGCTTGTGGTAGAATGTGGAAGCCTATGGCAGATTAGGTGGCAAACCAAGGAAGGAGACTTGTGGCAAGAGTGCAACCCACAGTAGAATTGCGGTAGGGTGTAACGCGCGGTAGGCCTGCGGCAGGGTGCCTTAGCGAGCAATAGGCATGGCAGGCATCTGGTCACGTACGGCAGGGTGTAACACACGTCAGGCATGCGGCAGGATGCAACGACCCAGTAGGCCTCGATAGGTACACAGTAGGCTTACGGTAGGGTGTCTCAACGAGCAATAGGCGTGGTAGGCATGTGGTCAGTGTGCGGCAGGGTGTAACATATGTCAACACATGATAGGATACAACACACAATAGGCACATAGTATGGTGTAATGGGCGGCAAGTGTGCTGTAGGGTTAAAAACGGGTCAGGTGTGAGACAGGCGTGCAGCAGAATTAAAAACGCTTTAAGCATGCGGCAGGCATTTGGTAGGTGCATGACAGGCATGCAGTAGAATGCCTTAGCTTGCAGCAAGTTGCAAGGCTGCGGTAGGGTACCCCTTGGTGGCAGGGTGCGAGGCTGCGACAGGGTGCAAGGCTGCAGTAGGGTGCGAGGCTGCAATAGGGTACCCCTCGATGGCAGGTACGCAAGCTGCAGTAGGGTTCAAGACAGAGCTCGAGCAATGAGGTCATACTTTTGATCACCTTGGGTCGATAAGCCTTCACTCGTAGCCAACTCGAGTGAACTGGGAAAGACCTTAGAAGATTAGAAAGGTGATCGGACCAAGCACTTGTCCTTTGAAGGCCTTACAATGCAATAAGGTTCCAAAGACTTGGAACACTAATCACTTGAAACCGTACTGGCGGTAAGCACATGATATTTTTGTTTTAACATTTATTGTAGTTATTTTGTTACTTGTTTCATTTGATTGGAAATATTACATGTTATGAAATGGAAGGCCAGTTATTCATATCTTTATTTATACTATGATAATCTTCCATGTATGATAGACATGTTGCAAGAATAGAAGAATCAAAAGTCCCAAAACACAGAAGATGCAAGACGAGCAAATCAAAAGTCCCTAAGCACAGAAAGTGCGAGACGGACAAATTAAAAGTTCCTAAGCAAAAAATGTGCGAGACGGGCAGAACAAAAAAGTCCTTAGGCACAAAAAGGTGTGAGACGGGCAAATTCAAAAAGTCCCTAAGCACAAAAAGATACAAGACGGGCAAATTCAAAAAGCCTGAAGTGAAAAATGCGCAATGTAGGCTACACATGGACTTGAAGCGAAAAGTGCACGATGTAAGTCATGCATGAAGGCAAAAAACGCAAGGACTTGAAGCGAAAAATGCACGATGTAGGCTATGCATGAATTTGAAGCGAAAAGTGCGCGATGTAAGTCATGCATGAAGGCAAAAAAAGTAAGGGCTTGAAGTGAAAAATGCGCGAGGTAAGCCACGTACTCAAAGAAAAAAGCCTGAAGCGAAAAATGCACGATGCAGGCTACACATGAATTTGAAGCGAAAAGTGCACGATGTAAGTCATGCATGAAGGCAAAAAACGTAAGGGCTTAAAGCGAAAAATGCACGAGGTAAGCCACGCACTAAAAAAAAAAAGCTTGAAGCGAAAAATGCGCGATGTAGGCTACACATGAACTTGAAGCGAAAAGTGCGCGATGTAAGTCATGTATGAAGGCAAAAAGTGCAAGGGCTTGAAGCGAAAAATGCCCGAGGTAGGCCATGCACTCAAAGGAAAAAGCTTGAAGCGAAAATTGTGTGATGTAGGCTACGCATGGACTTGAAGCAAAAAGTGCGCAATGTAAGTCATGCATGAAGGCAAAAAGTGCAAGGACTTGAAGCAAAAAATGCGTGAGGTAAGCCACACACTCAAAGAAAAAAGCCTGAAGCGAAAAATGCGTGATGTAAGCTACGCATGGGCCTGAAGCAAAAAATGTGCGAAATAGGCTACACATGGACTTGAAGCGAAAAATGCGCGAGATAAGCCATGAATGAAATAAAAGTCCCTAAGCAAAAAATGCGCGAGATGGTCAACACATGGGCTTGAAGCGAAAAATGCGCGAGATAAGCCATGAATGAAATAAAAGTCCCTAAGCAAAAAATGCGCGAGATGGTCAACACATGGGCTTGAAGCGAAAAATGCGCGAGGTAAGTCGTGAATGAAATAAAAATCCCTAAGCGAAAAATACGCGAGATGGGCAACACATGGGCTTGAAGCGAAAAATGAGCGAGGTAAGTCACGCACAAGAAGAAAAAGGCATGAAGCAAAAAGTGCACAAAGTAGGCTATGCATAGACATGATTTAAATAATAATAAAAACTTTATATACTCTTCCACAAGGTATACCCTGTGAAAGAGTGGGGAGCAATTGATGAGAGTCTTACTAAAAGTCATTAGGCCTTGATATAAGTCATGCTAAAGAACATAGGGCCTAATGGTAGTCTAAGCCCAAGAGGAAAGATGACTAAGAAGGGCCATGAAAGATTCACTATGTTATCATTTAAGCTATGGGTCTTAACCGTAATTGCGCGATATATTACTCCTATAAATAGGTCACAAGTATCATTTTAAAACCCTAATCTCTATTAACTTATTGAAACTCTACTTAGATCTTGTTTGACTGAAGCATCGGAGTGCGCAAGCAGGGGAAAGCCCCTGCGCCCTCTGATTTTTCCTATTTTGCATAACATTTTTGGAGACACATGGAGAGAAATACAAAGAGCTTACATCAGCAATAATTTATTGTTGTTTTGTGCAACAACAACATTGAAAATTAAATATAAAAACAGAAAGAATAAATAAAATATTTTTATAAATAACTAAAATTTTCATAGAACTTTTTATAATTAAGAAACGAAGTATTATAGATTATTCACAATATGGAATTTTAAGAAAATTGCGCTTGAGTAATATTTTTAAAAATTCTAAGTGAAAAATTCTCTTAAAATTTGATCTACTTGATGAAAAGTTTAACAGGCACATTTTTAATACCCGATAATTTATATTCATTTTCAAACAAAAGCTAATATAATAAAGATTAAATAAGAAATAAAAGCATAAAGGTGATAATAATGAAAATAAAATATATGGAAATATGTTAAAAGTGATGAAGTTGGGTAGAGATTTAAAATAACAAAAACTCCAGAAAATGCTTAACCAATTAAATGACGGAGCTTTTTCAAGATATGTAATTAGTACTATTTAGATACTTTCGAATTGAAGAAAATTTTCTAAGAGTTGGACCTGTTTGACGGAGGGTCTGTTTGGATTTCACCGGAGGTCCTGTGCGGCGCGAACAATATTAAGAAAACAAAACAAAAATAAGAAAAAATAAAAAAAAAGTTTAAAGTTATTTTTTTGTCTTTATTTTTAAATATTTTATTATAAAATTTATACTCACAGTGATCATTTTTTTATTTTTAATTTCACCGAAACCAATTGCATCGCTCATTCAAACTAACCTGAAGAAAATTAGAAAACTTGGTCCGTATATTTTATTATACTTGCTATTCCATCAATAATCTATGAATCCTTATGCTTAAATTAAAGAAACAAAATACATGAATCATGGCGACAAGTTCTCTAAGAATGAGTAATATCTTCCATGTATTACAATATATTTCATCTCTTCAATATCAGCCTATATGTGATAACATAATTTAATGAATAAACCTTATGTTTATTCTAGGTCCAAAATTTATTGTTATTCTCAATAACTAATATGTGCACCAAATATTGAGAAAACAAAACAAATGAACAAGAGTTTCATTACAAATAAAAGTTGTCCATACAACTAATTCACAAGATGGAACCAAATCCCATTCGCACTACATGATCCTTAAAACCTTTTGGTGGCATGCCTTTTGTTAAAGGATCTGATATCATCAATTCAGTGCTAACGTGCTCAATGACCACTATATTCTCTTTAACACGTTCTCTTATGGCTAAATACTTAATGTCGATATGTTTACTTTGACTACCACTTTTGTTGTTTTTAGCCAAGAAAACCGCAGCTGAATTGTCACAGTATATTCTTAATGGCTTTGAAATGGAATCCACAATTCTAAGCCCAGATATGAAACTCTTCAACCATACACCATGTGAGGTAGCCTCAAAACAAGAAACGAACTCAGCCTCCATGGTAGAGCTGGTTACGGGAAGGACCGGGCCGGTTTCGGATCGGTTTTCACCTGTTCCGGCCCTAACCAGAGAAGAACCGGTTTGAACCGGTAGGAAACCGGTCCGGTTCAGACCGGTTCTATATTATTAAAGAGGCGAACCGGCCCAACTCGTTGGACCGATTCGCCCAAAAATAAGAAAAAACAAAAAAAAAGTTTAAAATTATTTTTTTGTCCTTATTTCTAAATATTTTATTATAAAATTTATACCTACAGTGATCATTTCTTTATTTTTAATTTCACCGAAACCAATCGCAATTCATTCAAACTAACCTTGAGAAAATTAGAAAACTTTTACAACATTTTAATGATTAAAACTAAAGACAAATCATAGACAAACTACTGTATATCAATTTAGGATAGAGGTTGCAAGTCATTTAATACTTTTCTCACAAATAATCGTATTCCCCAATTATATAATTTTGAATATAAAACAGTTTTTAATCTTATATTTGATTAGGTGATGATGGGTGATTATGCTTTAATTTTACACATAGCGATTAAATTTTAGAATCTAAACGTGAGTATATGCATGATTAAGAAATTAATTTTAATTTTTATTATAACTGCCCACGAAGGTATAGGCCTTGCTAGACTGCCAGTCCACCCAATTCTTTTTTGGTGACGTTTTTGTCTGGTTATCCATAGTATGTGGGACCCAATGAATGCAGGAATGAAACTAGGACATAATTCCTTTCGGACACAGCGGAGGCAGCACATATTGGGTCAAATCAATTGCCATTTTAGTTGTCTTTTGCTCTATAATTTTTTTTTTGGTGCTTTTGCTCTATAATAATTTTATTAATTAAAAACTTAACAATTTTATTCCGCTACTGTTATATATTTATCTAAAAAAGTTACTTTTAAAAATGTAAATATTTCATAGATTAATATCTAATTCATCATCAATAAAGCCACCTTTAAATAGAGGTGGAGAATCTTAATTATGAAAAATTTCAAGCAATATTAATTTCAGATCGTGAAAATAGATAAAGATATTTGTAGTTTATACAAAAAAATCTAATTCATCATCAATAGAGTTTTTTACTCCAAAATTGAGATTAAAATGATTACATATTTTCTTTAAAAATATTAAAAATAAATAAATATCATACTACATATATAATTATTCTAATCTTATTAGTGAAGTTAAAAAAAAATTATTATCAGTATATTAGATATTAATTTATACTGTATTTACTCATTTATTTGTTTTTTAACAAAACATGACTACTTTATTTGACATTTTTGAAGTGTGTTCTGATATTTGACAAGAGGCAGGCTCCAGCAAAATCACTTCCCAAAGCATCTCAACAATAATGGCGATGTTGCATAGAATTAGAGGCGGCAAATAGGCAGGTCGGATCGGATTTGGGTTGGGTTATTTTGAATAGGATCATTTTTTGTTTAAAGAAAAATCAAATCATTTTGAGTTCAGATCATTTCGAGTTCGGATAAGGTCAGGTTTGGATTAAGAAAAAATCAGTCTATTTTAGGTTCGAATAAGGTTGGGTTTGGGTCAATTTGAATTTAGATCAATTTGAGTTCAGATTAATTCGGGTTCAGATTAGGTTGGGTTTGGGTCGTTGACTTTTTTAGTCAATTCTGGTTGGTCGAATGTGGATTCAAGTCAAGTGGATAGGTTTTTTGGTTAAGCCTTAGTCATTTCTATGTAATTTGTCTAGTATGAAAATCAACTAAAACCATATTTCTAGAAATTACAAAACTCCTGAAAATAAAATTTTTTTCTTATATGACCTATAACAAAATTGGTATTGAAATAATCAAAATATTTAATAATCTATATGATATTTTTTTATAATATATTTATCAATATTCATAAATTAATTACATTTTTTTTCATTTTATTTCTATTATCTATAATAATTAATAACTTTATGAATCAAAGTGATTTAATAATTTCTACTAAATATCATAATACACTACTATACATATCTTTAATTTCTCTTGATTTTTTATAGAATAATTGAAGACATTAAGAGTATGTGATATAGCTTCTGTACTCTATTATAGATTAGCTATTAAATAATTATACATTAGGTTTAAATGAATATAATATAAAAGTGAACATATAAGTTTAACTAGATTCAAAAAAATGTAATAATCATATTATTGAAAAAAATTTTTATTTTTACTATAGTAAAATACTTTGATAATTAATTTTAATATTTAAATATTTATTAATAATATTAAATTTAACTTTGAATCTTTTCGGGTTTGGGTTAATTTAGATTCGGATCAATTTGAGTTCGGATTAAATCGGGTTTGGGTTAATCTAGATTTGAATGAATTTGAATTCGGATCAATTCGAATTCAGATCAGATCGGGTTTGGATCAATGTAAATTAGGATTAATTTGGTTTCGGATCAATTCGAATTCAGTTTGGGTTAGATTTAGGTTGTTGATTGTTTTAATTAAATCGAATCAATCGAGTTTGGTTTCGAATCAATCGAATTGATTTTTTGAATTGAATCAATTTTTGCCAACTCTACACAGAATCTTTATCTTTTTTTTTTCAGGAACAATAAAAAAAGCACACAAACCGAAAAAAAATAGAAAGGACAATCAATCGCATCTGTAAACATCTGCAAACCAAATGACAATAATGTCCTGAGGATAGACCGAAATTACCAAACATAGAGTATGAAACAAAAAATAAAAGAGGGGAAGACGGTAAAAACAAAGGGCAACGCCGTGGTTTCCTGAGAACACATGAATTCTTCAAAATTTATAGCATAGATTTATTCACGTGAGATTCTTAGAAGTTAATTACGTTATAAAGACTAGATGAGATAACAAAGCACAGAGTCTTTTAAGAAGTGATATGGATATCTCATTTTATTGACATTTTTTAAGTATCTTTGAAAGATTACAATTAATTTGGATTAAATAAATTTCTTTTGATTTAATTCAAATTCATTTTAATACAGATTTAAGATTAAATTGGGTTTTCATATTTATAATAAATTTTTAATTAAGCGGAATTTAGAATTCAAGATTTGTTTTTAGATCTTTGAATGAATTAATGGAAGAATTAGTCACTGTTGTTGCCAAAAACAACAATAAAAGTTTGCTGACGTCAAATCTTCGATCTTCGTGTTAGCTTGTCTTCAAGAATTCTGCAAGATAGGAAAAGTCAGAGGGGCGCAGGGGTTTTCCCCTGCGCGCGCACTCCGATGCTTAAGTCAGACAGGGTTTCAGTAGGCAAATAGAGCTTAGGGTTTAAGAATGATACCTGTGACCTATTTATAGGAGTTATTTTACGCGTAATTACCTTTAAGCCCCACAGCTTAAATAATAACCTAGTGGATCATTTATGGGCCTTTTGAGTCCTCTTTCCTCTTGGGCTTAGATTATTATTTGGCTCAATGGTCTTCAGCTTGACTTATAGAAAAGCCCAGTAATAAATGACCTAGTCCACATCAATTGCTCCCCACTCTTTTACAAGGTTTACCTTGTGAAAGAGTATATAAAGAATGGGCTTTTCAAATTCTTGTGCTACCCTCTTCTTGGGATTATCACAAGAGTCTTTTCATCTTCACTTGAGGGCTCAACTAATGAACTTCATTATTATTTGTATCAGAAACAACATCATGTCATCATTTCTTTTGCCAAGTGCCTTCTATTAGCCAAAAGGAAGAAAACCGAATCTGGGTTAAGGGCATGAGAGCACATCATCCAGAAGTGCCATAAGCGGATGCATATGTTCTTATCTGGTTTCATCATATGTGATTTGTACTTGGCATGCTCTTGATTGGTTGAAGCCCGATCCAGATGCTGAGGATTTGGAACCTTTTCTGAGGATAGGCATTTATAAAGATTTATCTGATCTTACCAGCCCTTAAGAGCCTTTTCGTCGACCCGAGATGGTCGGGGTTCTCACAGGCTCGGATGAAGATGATTCAGATAATTATAGCACCTCATGGCATACATGCTTGGGTGCCGGTTAGTATCGATGCTCCTTTTAAGGCAGAAGTTAATCTAGAGTGCTCCTCATTTTTTGTGAAAGAGCTTAGTCTTTTACAAACTGATCAACACATTTTTAAACTCATCTACAGGGGCAACTACACATTTACCTGGTATTAGTCTTACGTAATAATCAGACTTTCCTCGTGCACTTTTTGCTTCAAGTTCTTTTACATATGTGGCTTATGCTGCTCAATTACTGCTTCAAGCACAAGCACTTTATGCATGACTTACATCACGCACTTTTCGCTTTAAGTGCATGCGTAGCCTACATCGCGCATCTCTAAGTACGTGGCTTACTTCGTGCATTTTTCGCTTCAAGCCCTTATACTTTATGCATGACTAACATCGCGCACTCTTTTGCTTCAAGTATATGCGTAGCCTACATCACGCATTTTTCGCTTTAGGCTTTTAGTTTACCCGTCTCGCACCCTTTTGTGCTTAGGGACTTTTCATTTGCCCGTCTTGCACTGTTTTGTGCTTATGGACTTTATAGAATTGATAAGAATATAACATCGCTTATATCCGGAATGCCAACATAATACGTTAAATGCACTTTGTCAATCAATTGTAACATACCTCGTTTAGAGATTTATTTTTGCCCATCTTGCACCCTTTTGTGCTTAGGGACTTTTTGTTTTGCCCGTCTCACACCTCTTGTGTTTAGGGACTTTTGATTTGCCTCGTTTTGTATCTTCTCGCTTAGGGTCTTATTTTTGCCCATCTTGCGCATTTTTCGCTTAGGGACTTATTTGTGCCCGTTTCGCGTCTTCTTCTCGCTTAAGGTCTTATTTGTGCTCGTCTCACGCATTTTTCGCTTAGGGACTTATTTGTGCCCGTCTCACGTCTTCTTCTCGCTTAGGGTCTTATTTGTGCCCGTCTCGCGCATTTTTTGCTTATGGACTTATTTGTACCCGTCTCGCGTCTTTTTCTCGCTTAAGGTCTTATTTGTGCCCATCTCGCGCATTTTTCGCTTAGGGACTTTTTGCTTGCTCGTCTCGCGCACTTTTCGCTTAGGGAGTTTTGATCTTTCTTGCTTAGGGACTTATTTTTGCCCGTCTCGCGCATTTTTCGCTTAGGGACTTATTTGTGCCCATCTCGCGTCTTCTTCACGCTTAAGGTCTTATTTGTGCCCGTCTCGCGCATTTTTCGCTTAGGGACTTATTGCTTGCCCGTCTCGCGCACTTTTCGCTTAGGGACTTTTGATCTTTCTTGCTTAGGGACTTTTGATCTTTCTTGCTTAGGGACTTATTTTTGCCCGTCTCGCGCATTTTTCGCTTAGGGACTTATTTGTGCCCGTCTCGCGTCTTCTTCACGCTTAAGGTTTTATTTGTGCCCGTCTCGCGTATTTTTCGCTTAGGGACTTATTTGTGCCCGTCTCGCGTCTTCTTCACGCTTAAGGTCTTATTTGTGCCCGTCTCGCGCATTTTTCGCTTAAGGACTTATTTGTGCCCGTCTCGCGTCTTCTTCACGCTTAAGGTCTTATTTGTGCCCGTCTCGCGCATTTTTCGCTTAGGGACTTATTGCTTGCCCGTCTCGCGCACTTTTCGCTTAGGGACTTTTGATCTTTCTTGCTTAGGGACTTATTTTTGCCCGTCTTGCGCATTTTTCGCTTAGGGACTTATTTGTGCCCGTCTCGCGTCTTCTTCACGCTTAAGGTCTTATTTGTGCCCGTCTCGCGCATTTTTCGCTTAGGGACTTATTTGTGCCCGTCTCACGTCTTCTTCACGCTTAAGGTCTTATTTGTGCCCGTCTCGCGCATTTTTCGCTTAGGGACTTATTGCTTGCCTGTCTCGCGCACTTTTCGCTTAGGGACTTTTGATTTTTCTTGCTTAGGGACTTATTTTTGCCCGTCTCGCGTATTTTTCGCTTAGGAACTTATTTGTGCCCGTCTCGCGTCTTCTTCACGCTTAAGGTCTTATTTGTGCCCGTCTCGTGCATTTTTCGCTTAGGGACTTATTTGTGCCCGTCTCGCGTCTTCTTCACGCTTAAGGTCTTATTTGTGCCCGTCTCGCTCATTTTTCGCTTAGGGACTTATTTGTGCCCGTCTCGCGTCTTCTTCACGCTTAAGGTCTTATTTGTGCCCGTCTCGCGCATTTTTCGCTTAGGGACTTATTGCTTGCCCGTCTAGATTGTTCCTCGTGCCTTGGTGCGTGCTTTACCGGTCAATCCTTGCTGTGAAGGCTGGGCTGTGGCGTTGGTCATGTATTCGCCGTATGCCACTCAATCGTCAAAAGTGCCAGTGGTCTTGTGCTCGCCACATGACACTACACTCGTAGGCATTGCTTTGTGCCTTGTGTGCAGGAGGCTAGGCTCACGGGAGCATTCGCTTGTCTAGAATGCCTACAGTGTGACTTTTTCTCGCTCGCATGGCTATCGAACCGCTTTATTGCAACATAACTTGTCGAATGTGTTCATCATTACCTTCGACCTATTGGCCTAGCATGCAGCTTGGGATCAGTCTTCGTATATTTGTGCTACTGCCTTGCGTACGACGGATTGATCTGTCGTGGCAGGAGCCTTTCTGTTGCGGAGGTGCCTGTCGTACATTAGCGGACTTGCATTTTCTTCTCCTCTATGTCTTCGTTCAGCCCCTTTAAGCTGGGCTTCATGCATTTTTAGGAGCTGTGGATATGCAAGTCAGCAAACAAGTGGTGGTTTTGAGTTTGTTGTTGTCCATGTTTTTGCTTTCTTTTTCATGCAAACGGTAGCAAACACATTTGCAATGAGAGGCCCCGCAATAGTGAAGAACCAAAGTAGGACAGCAAGATGATGATGGTGAATAGAAGCTTCGGTGGTAAGCAGTGGTGCTTGGAGGATGCGGTGATGGGGCGGTTATGATGTCAGAGAAGAAAAGGCTAGTGGTTGGACTAAGTTGCTTTGTCGCGGGTGCGAGGTTTCCTCGCCAACACCTATGGAACGCGAGATCCACACCTCTCGCCCAAGCATGTTGGCACTAAAGCAACCCCCTCTCGCCCAAGGAGATTTAGCGTGTTGGAGTTGTATCGGGCGAGAGACTTTCTCGCCAATACCTATCGCACGCGAGATCCACACCTCTCGCCCAAGCCTATTGGCGCCAACCACCCCTCTCGCCTAAGGAGATGTAGCGTACGGGAGCTGTCGCGGGCGGGAGGCTTCCTCGCCAGCACCTATCGCATGTGAGATCCACACCTCTTGATGCATGCCTGTCGGTGCTGAAGCAACCCCCTCTCGCCCAAGGAGAAGTAGCATATTGGAGCTGTAGCGGGCGAGAGGCTTCCTCGCCAACACCTATGGAACGCGAGATCCACACCTCTCGCCAAAGTTATCTCATGCGAAAGACACCCTTTCGTCGGCAGCTCCTCGCATATATCGTCCAAGGCCTATTGCCAGGGGTCTATCCGAGGTGAGAGATAGCTCTCGCCTGTGCTAAAAAGGAGGAGGTTTCTCGCCGAGGGCCTGTCGTCAGGGGTCTATTTTGCGCGGGAGATGGCTATCGCCCGTGCTAGCAAGAAAGATGTCTCTCGCCAAGGGCCTGTCGCACATATCGTCTGAGCCTGTCGCCAGGGGTCTATTTTGCACGGGAGATGGCTATCGCCCGTGCTAGCCCGTGCTTAGCAAGAAAGAGGTCTCTCGCCAAGGGCCTATCGCCAGGGGTCTATTTTGCGCGGGAGATGGCTATCGCCCATGCTAGCAGGAAAGATGTCTCTCGCCAAGGGCCTGTCGCACATATCGTCCGAGCCTGTCGCCAGGGGTCTATTTTGCGCGGGAGATGGCTATCGCCCGTGCTAGCAAGAAAGAGGTCTCTCGCCAAGGGCCTGTCGCCAGGGGTCTATTACCCATGCAGTCGTGCAGTTCTCGCCCAATGTTAACAGGAGAGATAGCTCTCGCCCAATACCAACAGAAGGAGGTCTCTCGCCAAGGGTTGCCTCCGCGTGAGCTAGCCTCTTGTCCAAAAACTCTGGCTAGCATATTACGTGCTTGTGTCTTTGCTCTCGCCAAAGGATTGTCGCGTGCGGGAGACCCTATCTCCCCCAAGGCCTGTCGCTTAAACTGTGTACCCTGCCGAAGCCTACATACTCTGTCTTCCGCAGATCGTCTTTCACCATTTTTATGGCTTTTTTGTTTGTTTGCCACAAACAGCGCCAATTGTTGTTGCCAAAAACAACAATAAAAGTTTGCTGACGTCAAATCCTCGATCTTCGTGTTAGCTTGTCTTCAAGAATTCTGCAAGATAGGAAAAGTCAGAGGGGCGCAGGGGTTTTCCCCTGCGTGCGCACTCCGATGCTTAAGTCAGACAGGGTTTCAGTAGGCAAATAGAGCTTAGGGTTTAAGAATGATACCTGTGACCTATTTATAGGAGTTACTTTGCGCGTAATTACCTTTAAGCCCCACAGCTTAAATAATAACCTAGTGGATCATTTTTGGGCCTTTTGAGTCCTCTTTCCTCTTGGGCTTAGGTTATTATTTGGCTCAATGGTCTTCAGCTTGACTTATAGAAAAGCCTAGTAATAAATGACCTAGTCTACATCAGCCACTTTTTTAAACATCTGAAGTGCTCTATTTTAATTCTTAAAAAAAAAAGAAAAAAACTCACAAGTTGTCCATAAATTTTAATGAAATTTTAATTTTATTTGTGATTTAAAAAATATTGAGTTTGTCATCTATAGCTTTTTAAAAGTATCTCTCTCCTTATATATTGGGCAACTCAAGCTGTTGATTGACCTTTCCTGAGTGTGAACCGTAGAAGTATCAGCAATAGGAACCACATATGGAGAGGGGAGAGATTTAGTACATAAAAATAAAAAATCTCTCATTGGCATGAAATCAAAATAGATAATTCAAGTGGAAAAGTGGACCACAGGTTTAGTTCATCTTTCAAGCAAAAAGAAAAAGAAATTAGTAAAATTTCTTACTGTACGTTTGGATAACAAATTTTAAAATTTTGAAAAATTTCAATAAGCAAGTATTTCATAATTCTTCAATTAGAAATACTAACATTTGTAATTATATTGTTTAGATAAATATTTTTTAGAAAAAAATTTTGACTATTAGAATTTGAAAAAAATAAAAAATAATTATAAAATAAAAATAATGACATTAAATATAATAAAAAGAAAAATATGAAATAAAATATGCAATATAAGTAACATTAGACTTGTAAAATTGTGTAGATATTATTAATAATATGAAAAATAAAATATATGTTATATTTAAATAAAATAATATTTTTTTTCTTTTAGTTTTTGTATTTAATTGTGAGTTATATGCAGTATTGTAGGAATAGTTTTAGATGAATTTTGAAAAACCACTTATTTAGATGGGTTTTCTAGAAGGAATTTGAGATACTTAAATTTTCTCTTGAAATTCTTTTGAAATTTTAAAATTCTTCAAATTTTTTTTGCAAACAAAGAAATTGAATTTTAGATTTTTGAATATCTTGATTAGATTGAATTCCTTCTTGAATGGAATTTTAAAGATCTCAATATTTACTTCTCTATTTTCACAAAAGAAATAAAAAAAGCGTTAGATATTAAGTAGAAAATCACAATAAAACAAACATAAACTAAAGTTTATGTACTTGTATGTCTTCAAAATATTGTTCATTTTGTTTATTTATTTATTGAATACTTATCTATCACATTAAATTTTAAGAATGTTTTTATATTTTTTTTACGTATAACTATACAGGTTAACAATGTTATTTAGAATGTTTTTATATTTTTTTTACGTATAACTATACAGGTTAACAATGTTATTTAATTTTTTTTTGAGAATATATTAAAGATACTAGAGCTATTATTTTTTCTTAATTTTCATGTAAAGTCAATAAACTAACGTGAACCTTTTCTTAATTAAAAGCAATAATATTAAATTTGTTGTTAGAACGGGTTAGCATGGAAGAATTACGTCAAATATGCTTCGATTTTATTGAATTTTGCTAGAGGTGTTCATGGTAAATTAGTTCATCGTAATTTTTTATTACCTGAAAATTAATAGTTTCACAAAAAGTACTCGAGATGTCTCTGATACATGATACTTGAAAATCACAAAGGTTAAACTTTTTTTATTTGAGTAGTATATTTTCATTAGAAGTTACAATCACAATCAGCATATTACATTTCATAAACAGGTAATTATGAAAATCACATTACTCAAACTAGGTAAACTAGTAAATAACTATAACAAACTAAACAAACTAGTAAACAACTAGATTAACTCAAGCTCACATTTGGTATGACTCGAACCTGAGACTTCAAAATCTCAAGGCCTCCTTCTTGTCACTAAGCCAAAGCCTCTTTTTTGCCACTAAGTCAAGATCTTATTGGCACGAAGGTTAAACTTGAGTTCATCAATCCAAATTCATTTCTAAAAAACCTTATCTTGACAAAAAGTCATAACGAAAATTTGCTAAAGAAAACCAGAAACATGCTCATAAATGACATCTTAATATATAATACAAATGTGTATTAAATTTTTGATCATCCGCAAGTTATATTGGACAGTTGCAACTGAATGTGACATTTTGCATAAAAACCTGTAAACCATAAAGAAATTATCAACGGCCATTAAGATGTAATAAATATATATTACCATACTTTAATATTATCTCAATTTCTCTATTATAACACAATATAAGAACCAAACCTTCTTCTCTATAAGAATTAGATGAGAGAGCAAACAAACCGTTTTCTCCGAATTTACAAACACAAGTAAGAAACTAACTAAAATTATATATAATATTAAAAACCTAACAAAAATGAAGTACAAAAATAATAGATAATAAAGCTTAAAATGTTTTACGGCGACTATAATTTGTGTCTAGCTATTAGATTTCTAAAACTCATTTACTCACGCGCGCGCGCACATATATATATATATATATATTTATAAGTCTTCAAAATTTTGTTCTCTTTATATATATATATATATATATATATATTTATATATATAGAGGATACTTATCTATCACGTTAAATTTTAAAAAATGTTTTTATATTTTTTACATATAACTATACATAGATTAACAATGTTATTTAATATTTTTGCAAAAATATTAAAAATAATAGAGCTATAAATTTTTTCTTAATTTTCATGAAAAGTCAATAAACCAGCATGAAAACTTTTCTTAATCAAAAGCAATAAGACTAAATTTGTTACGATTTTATGGGTTCAATATAGTAGAATTACGTCAGTATCCTTCAATTTTATTGCATTTTGCAATATATTTTTATTTTTTTGAATTTTTTGGCATAAAGTAACGAAAATGTGTATCAACAAAATGTTCTATAAAATACTTTTATTTTGTTAGTTATTATCTAAACATTAGTAAAATTAAAGGTACAATGACAATATATGTCATTTGCATTAACAAAATATTTTGAAAATTTTTTATTTTATTATTCATTTAAAAAATTTTAAAAATACAACAAGTACAATGATTAAGTTTTATAATAAAAAACAATAAGTATAATGATTAAGTGTTATAATAAATTTTAAAATTTTGAATCATGATATAGTAATAAGCTTAACTATATTTTTTTAGATAATAGTAATAAGCTTAACTTCAAATCTCTAGTCAAAATGCTAAATTTATTGGGCAATAATTCATGTATATTGCCTTTTTATGCCATTTTAATAATCAAATTTGCATTCGCATGGAGCGTATATAGAAGAAAAACAATTTCACTTAACCAACTTTATAATATTTGCACAGGGAAAAGTCCGTTTGTATTTGATTTTTTTGTTGAGAAAAAAGTAATTATGCATGGATTTGAACACTGATTTAAACAATTTTATTTTTATTTTTAAAATATAAAAATTTTACAAATTTAAAATTTAAAATTATATTTTCTTTAATTATAAACTTTCATTGTATAAAAAAAATAACACATACTTGATTTTGATTTATATTTAATCTGTAGCTTTTTAATTATAAATATGAAAATATATAATTGCAATAAAAAATTGAATATTAGTATAATACATTTTTATAAATATGAATTTTATATAAAATATAAGTGTTTAATTTATTATTGGTATAATAATTCTAAAATAAACATGCTAAAAAACATAAGGCTCTGTTTGGTTGATGAATTTCATTTTCCGGAAATTTTTTTCCTCATTTTCCCATGTTTGGTAGGCGAAAAATGATTTCGGTCAATGCTAATTGTTTTCCAATCAACCCAAAAAGGCTCTAAAATTAGGAAAAATGTCTTCCCTTTTTGAAAAGAGGAAGACAAAATACAAGCCGACTGTCTATGATAGCATCCCAATCTCACCCTCATACCTTGCCGGCACCACCCTGATCTCACCGTTACCGGCACCGTCGAAGCTCTTTCTAGCATCCTTTAGCACTTGTCTTGTTGAAACAGATCGCTTACGTTGCATCTCCCTCATATGAGCACTTTGAAACCCTAAACCAAAATCACTGAAGAAGCTAAAATCCAGACAGGTAATGATCTAAACACTTTTGTTCTTATTATTTGAGGAAATAGATTTTAAAGTTTGGGTTTGGTTTGGTTTGGATTGGTAGATCTTAAAAAATAGATTTTCGAAAGCTAGATTTTCTAGCTGCTGCTACTCCAACAGTATTAAATACTGCTCGACAAATTTTCAATAGTTTGGTTTGGTTTGAGTTTTTTTTTATTTTAAATTTTTTTTGGCCAGCAGCAACAACAGCATTTGTTGCTGCTAGAGCAGAGTCTGCTCTGCTCTAGCAGCTACAACTGCTGCTGCTCCAGCATCTGTTGCTGCTGTGCCACTGCTGACCAAGAAAAATAAAAATAAAAAAAAACTCAAACCATTAGGCATTTTCCTTTAATAATTTTGCTAGGTTGATATTAATTCTTAAAGCCTACTTCTCTATTGATTTTTCCTTGATTTAACATAGACCAAACTTGAAGTTACCTAACAAACCCACCACACCATTCTGCATTTCACTATCAACGACAATGTTCTAAGCAGTTGTGTTTGATGATTGGATTTGTTTGTGATTTATTAATACTTGTTTATGTTGATTGGATTTGTTTGTGATTTGTTAATACCTGTTTTGATTACAGATGGATAATAATTCCATTCGTGCAACTGTTATGGCTATATCTACATCAGTCTTTGATTTTGGAATGATTGTTTTTTAAAGATTTGGACTTAGGAACCAACTAGCTTGTGAACCTTTTGTTAATCGAGATTATGATAGAGAAAATTAGGGGTGAGATCGGATCAGATCGGATTTTCAGAGTTTTTTGATCCGATCCGAACCTATTCGGATATTAAAATTCTGATCCGTATCCGATCCGATCACCTTAATTATCCAGATATATCCGATTAGTGTAAAATCGGATCGAATTGGATCCCGTAGTTTTTTTTTTTTTTAATTTCAGAACATGATTCCAGCATTGTTTCTGAGACAATGGAAAATCTTGTTACTAATTCCTTAAAATCAACAAATAAAATGAAACCTAAAAGGATTGGCCTGCCTGCTGCCTGTATGACGATGAGAGAGTTAGAGATTACATTAGGATATTGAGAGGAAGATTAAGAGCAATGAAATTGTCAACAAATATTGCAATGGACTTTATAGAGCAGAGATCGAGCTCCAAAACATCTACACGGGTAGTTTCATCTTTCGCAAGAATATTTTCTTTCGCTTCATTGGCAGCTTTCAAGTTCCTTGCAGCAATGATGACATGAACTTTGCGAAGAGCCAACACTCTTGATGTCTCCAAACCAATTCCACTTGCTCTTCTTACATTTTCACAAACAGAAAACCTTCAACTGTTAACACTTTCTTTTCTGGTTTCATGAAAACTCTGGTTATCTGGTCCCAAATGAAACATAGCTTCAAAGAACATTCAAAAGACTGTAAGAAAAGAACAGGGAAACAAATGGTAAGCAAGGGAAAGCTAGGACAGAAGATCTGGCTCTCTGCCGGTGGTCGTAGTTCGGTTACAAACGTAAGTACGTAAATTTTATTTCGTGTGTGATTGTTCTTTCTCTCTTGATCATTTCATGGAACAAAGCTCCATTTACAAATAGGGTGGAGCCACTATACAATATTGCAGAATGAAAATCATCAAAGTACAAACTTATTAAGAGGCCAAAACAAAATGCAGACAAGGTGAACAACCTAGTTAAGAGAAAGAGAAAGAAAAACTGATCACCAGTTATTAACAAACAACATAACAAGAAATGTAACAGCCAACCAATTGATACGATGAGACTTGAGAGAGAGTGCACTCCCGAGTGGTGCGATGTGAGGACTAAGGACTGAGTCTGAGGGTGAGGAGTGGACAAGAGAATGACACTGTGACAGACACAAAGAGAGCCAGAGCAGAGAGGTGGGTGCTTGACTGCTTGGGTGTTGGGTGGGTGGGTGTCGATGGTGAGGTCAGTCTTTACAGTCAGGTCATGAGGCTTTTTGCTTTTTCATTGTTTTGGTATAATTTTTTTTTATTTTTAATTTTTAGGCTGATGCTCTTTAGATTTTTTTTTTGTCCAAGATGCTCTTTAGACTTTTAAATTTAGACATTTAGTTTTCGGAGACAGCCCAGAGGCCAGAGCAGTAGTATTAGGCCAATACTATTGGCTTCTATGTACTATTGGCTTTGGGTTGTAGTTCTTAAAAATATTGGGCTTTTTTTCAATTCAGATCGATTCGGATTTTCGATACCCATTTGGAAAAGCCCGATTCGATCCGAATTAGTGTGGATATGATGACATCATCTATCCGAATCCGATCTGAATTTTTGAAAAATCGAACCGATCCGATCCGATCCGAACCCCCTCGGTTCGTGTTGGTTTTTCGATTTTTACGATTTTTTTCTCACCCCTAGAGAAAATTATAGTAATAGCATTTTATATGGAGGTGATCAGACATGTGTTGATATAATAAGAATACGTCCAATTGCTTTTTTTTAAATTGTGTGACCTTCTTACTAGGAACAATTTGTTACAATAAGGTATGTAGGTAGATGTTAGGGAGCAAGTTATAATTTTTCCTGCATCTCATTAGCCATAATGTACGGTTTCGAGTGATTGGGTCAAGATACTATAGGTCAACTTGGACAGTTCATCGTTACTTTAGGATTGTGTTGAGAGCTATTTTGAAATTATATAGACTTCTTATTAGATTACCTGATGAATTAATCCTCCTAAAATAACAAACAACCTAAGGTTTTACCCGTATTTTAAAGATTGTGTCGGAGCAATAAATGGAACTCATGTTCGTGCATCTGTGCCACTTGAGATTCAAGAAAGATTCCGTAGTCATAAAGGGGAAACAACACAAAATGTCTTGGTTGCCATCACTTTTGATTTGAAATTTTCCTATGTACTTGCTAGTTGGGAAGGTAGTGCACATGATTCTCGTATTTTAAGTGATGCACTTGAACGCCCAAGAGGATTTAAAATTCCAGAAGGTAAATGTTAAAACTAATGAAAAATATTACTTTATTTATGCTTAGAATGAATTTAGTAATAGTTAAATTTTGTAAACTTGTAGGTAAATATTACCTTGCTGATGCTGGATATGGCATCTGAAATGGAACTATATCTCCATATCATGGTGTTCAATGTCATTTGAAAGAGTTTAGTGATCATTGTCCAGAAAATGCAAAAGAACTCTTTAATCTTCGTCATTCATCATAGCGAACTACTACTGAGCAAGTCTTTGGAATTTTGAACGTTTTCATGTGTTGGGTGTTGAACCATTTTGGGATTTTCAAACACAAGTAGATGTAGTGTTAGCATGTTGCATCATTCATAACCATATAATGGGAGTTGATCCTTGTTGGCTCTATAAGCTATACCGAGAGGGGGGGTGAATCGGTTCTTAACTAACCTTATGCCCGTTTTTCGATTCTTCTAAGTTCTCTAGCATGCAATTCAAATTCAATACAATAATCACAAATATAATTGCAAATAAGTAAAGAGAGTAAGGATAGAGAAATTTACGCAAGTGATTTATAGAGGTTCGGCAACCTTGCCTACGTCCTCTACCTTGAGACGCTCCCAAGGATTTTCCCCAAATTCACTATCCTTGAATTTGTTACACTCCCTCTTTTTCTAGGCTAAAGAGAAACCTCTCTCTTTTTCTAGGCTCAAGAGAAACCTCTCTCTTTTTCAAGGCTCAAGAGAAACCTCCATCTTTTTCTTAGGCTAAAGAGAAACCTCCTTCTTTTTCATAGGCTAAAGAGAAACCTCCCCTTTTTACAAGGATTGAATTGGTTTACAATGGGTGTAATCAAAGAAGGCCTCTAAGTAGGCAAATGATTACAGAAATTTGGCACAAAGAAAAGCCTATACAATATTGTGCTAAGCAATACAAGAGATATGTGAATGATGGAAGATGAAGACTTTGTAGCTCTTGATTTGTTGTTTGAGGCTTGAGGATTTGAGGAATATGTGTTCTGGAGTTGCTGAGTAGTTCCTCTTGCTTCCTTTAGCTTCTAGGCCTCTATTTATAGTCCCTTGGATGGTTTGTGGACGTTGGTTGGAGCCAAAACAGAAACTAGTCGTTGTATCTCACAGAAACTAGTCGTTGTATCTCACAGAAACTAGCTGTTGGGGACTTTCTGGTGTAAAGGGATCGATCCTTTCACCAAAGGGATCGATCCTTTCCTTCATTTCATGCATCGGAGTGCTTCTGCCAAAAAGGGATCGATCCCTTTCCCTATGGGATCGATCCTTTTCTTCTAGAGGGCATTTTTCCTGCACTTTTGGGTTAGAAATGATATGGCTTTTGATTTTAATTCAACCCAAAACATTTATAAGCTTTAAGGGAGTTTTTCTTGACTTTCTCAAATGAGAATATTGTCCAAAAACTTATAAGTAATTTTCTAAACTTATGTTCAATAATTCTTGAGAAAATTACTTAATATTGAAAACCATTTTATAAAGTATTAAGACCAATAAGAATATATCATTAAATCATGGTCTTAATGTTTGATATGAACACTTAAAATGGATTGAGAAAATCATGTGTGATAAGGCAAATTTACAATATGAATTACAACATTAAAGCTTACTTAAGTTTTTGTCATTTCAAAATATATATGGCAATTTAAAGCTAACAATCCTAATGACTCAATTAATCAAGGATCACTTGATGAAAACGAGTCTTTAAATGTAAGATCAACTGTCACATCTCGTGACCACATTTTTCACGTTTTTCTACACAACTTATCCGGTTGGGCTGTCTGTGATACTTCACTTTTCATATTCATTTAACTGTTCAATATAAAATTTATATTATTAATTACATCCCCTATTTTAATGCTCAAGAAAGTAGTACTGAAAGTAAGTCTAAATACAGAAAATAAATGATCATACCTCATATTATAAATCAAGCTGTCGCAGTGTCTCCAAATGCGCAGCTCGTAATCCTCAGATGTCAGATCTCTTAGTCCTCGAAAATCTGAAATGTTAATATTGGGGAGTGAGCAAACCACGGCTCAGTAAGAGAGTTATATGCAACACTTGATATTCAGCTACCTATATGCTGAAAATAATTTTTCACTTTCTTTAAATCTTCCTAGAGGCTCTAGGCTCACATATAGGAAGGATACTACAGTCGGCTAAGGATCCGGATGGAGTAAGGCAGGTATTTTGAAATACCTGTCTTGTCCCGGAACCTAGAAGCAACTGTAGAGAGTACTGTATAAATTGTTCTCAAAATGATTTAATATTCGTTTTCTGTAGCGTAAACCATTTATTTCTCTTCACTTCAGTATGTTTTAAAACACATGACAGCTCAGTAGTAAAACAGTGATTTAGGATAAACCATTTTGTAATTATTTCTATTTTCGAAATAATTTTCAATGTTATTCTTTTTGAATAAACATTCATTTCTCTTTAATTCAGTAACCGTATCTTACAGTTCAGTAAAACAGTAATATTCAATACAGTACCACTCGGTAAAATAGTATCTTGATACGGTTCAGTCAGTAAACAGTAAACAGTAGCTACCAATTCAGTAAACAGTATACGGTAGCTTTCAGTTCAGTATCATGGAGACCAGGCAACACCCTAAATGTATCATGCTATAATATCATCCCACATAGGGGAAACACATGAGATCTATAGCCATAGTCTATGGGGTCCACAGTGTGCACTGATCAGGTGTCCACTGGGACGCTGATAATAGGATCAGTATCTATCAGCACTAACACGTGACACGTGAGCATGATATGGTGCCTAACAGTCTCAAAACAGTAAACACGTGATATAAACCTCATTTACGAAATCAATTTCACTGAATATAAGTTCAATCAATCCACAAATATTCATAAGGAAAATATTTTCATCTTATGAATAACAATTTATAAAATATTCATATTGGGGTCATCATTCCCGAAAATGTTCTAAACATTATAGAACAGTATAAATCACATTTTCCATACAGTGAAAACAGTTTATAAAATAATCACTGTAAAATATAAAAGGTCATAACTGTCCTTTTTCACCGTAAAACATATACGCACGCTTTTCCGTGCTTTCTATCGAAAACATGATTTTCAAAGTTATCGGGATTCAAATCAATTATTGTTATGATTTATGAAAAATTAAAATATTTATTTTCTAAATCCACACTCCTGTCCCGTGTTTTCTCTGTAAACACATGCGGAGACCTTTTAGTCTCAAAACACTGTTTTCCACCTTTAATTACCTTTATGAAATTTTCTATAAACACTTATTTTCACAATTGAACCCATAAAGGTTATTTATAAAATCAAGTGAATATTTGAAGAAAAATTATTAAAATATTCACTTTGGTCCTTTTCATTTTTCACCTCGTTTCACGTGAAATATCACCTATCGGGATAATTTTAGGTGATTTCCTTTTTCACCATTTTCAAAAACATGAATATTTTAAAATTAAATATCACTATATTCATGTTTTATGAAATTTACTTAATTTCTCGATTTTCGTACCCGAAAATCGATTCACGTAAAATCAAATCTTTTATTTTGGTTTTCGGTCATTTTCGGTAAATTTCAATAATTTTTCGACAGTATAACGGCTGCCGATTTGGCTAGCCTCCTGCACGAAAAATATAGTTTATATTTCTCAACTGGTATTTCACCACAATTTAAAACCGATAAATCACCACATTATAAACCAATAATTATTAATAGCATTTATAAAATTAAATGCAATTTAAAAACATGGCCGAATATCCTTACAGGCGGCACATGTCTCCCTTACCTGTCTCGGGTCGACGATTGCCTCTCGAAGGTCGTGCCCGTGTTCACCTCGCCCGATTCCATCGGCCCGATTATAGAAGAAATTTTCTGGAAATTAAAATTCTAAAAATTAGAATTTTTCCATAATTTATTCAAATTAATTATTCAGAATTAATTTCCGAAATCCTTACCTAGTGCTCGGGATTTTCCGGATTTTCGAATTCCCGGGAATTTTCCAAATTCCCAGAATTCTTTTTCTTTTCGTCTTTCTTCTTTTTCCTCTTTTCTTTTTTTTTCTCTTTTTTTTCTTTTCTTTTCTTTTCTTTTTCTTTTTCTTTTTCCTTTTTCTTCTTTTTTTTTTTCTTTTCTTTTTCTTCCCAGCCGAACCGACCACCCCCCCTCACCGCCGGTTCTTCACCGGTGGTCGGTTCTCCGACTGCTCAACGACTCAGCAGCTGGCCGGCGTGACGGCGAAGCCGGATCTGGCCTCCGTTCATCCCGAATCGGCGGTACGGTAGCGGACCTACTCGATTTTGGTTCGGTTCCTTCTCTTCCTCCGTCGGCCTTCCTCCGCCGTTCCCCGCTTCAACGGTGGCTTCTCACGTCTTCTTCTTCCTCCGGCGGTGGTGTGGCTGCAATGGCGGTGGCCGGTTTGGCCGGCACCGCCATATCCATTTTCTCTTTTTCTCTTTTCGGTTTTCCGCCGGTCTTCCTTCCTTCCTTCTCCTTTCCCGCCGCCGGCTACCTCTTTTCTTCCTCTGGCCGGTGGCGGTTCACTCTCTTCCTTTCTCCCTCGTCGGCGGTGGCAGCTCCGCCGCTGTCGGCCTCACCTGGGAGGATTTGGTTCCTCCCGATTCCTTCTCTTCTTTCTTTCCATTTTTATCTCCTTTTTATTTTTATCTATAATATAATATATATTATATTTATATAATATACATACATAATATATATATATATATATATATGTAAACATAATATATCAATATATATAGATATATTTTATACATTTATACTATATATTTAAATATGATTATATTAATTTATATATAGTATAATACTAGATATATATAATATATATAAAGATACATATATTATGTATTACAAAATATATATCTAGTATATATATATGTATATTTATATACTTTAAAATTAAATAACCTTTATATATATTTTCAAACTTTAATGTAATTCAATATTTACATTTTCCATATATGTATGTATATATATTTATATATACATAAAATATTATACTTGTTTACATATGTACTATTTAAATTGATAAAATAGTATATATACATAAATATACCAATGTATATTAATATATACTATATAGTATTTCAGTACATATGTATTTGTATAAAAATACATTTATATAATATATAATTATATAAATATTTTTCTCTTTTATTTCTTATTTTCTTATTTAATTTGGATTTCTATTTATCCAAATTAAATTTCCTCTATTCCTTATTTTATTTCCAACTTAATTTCTTTCACTCGAATTTTCCAATTTCGTCACTTCCTCCATTTTCGGAATTTCCACAATTTTCCGATCTCATAATTAATTCATTTATTTATTTCACTAAGTTTCCAATATTAATAGATTCCAATAAATGGAATAATTTACGATTATCACATCAACTCTTACAGTGCGAGAAGAGAGAGAAGAAACTAGAGAATGGAGTACCAAGAGGAGGAAATTGCACAAGCTATGTGGAATGATTACATATCTAGAACCAATTAGTGTAGACTTGAAATTTTCAATGTTATGTTGTTATGTTTGAAGTATTTCTTATGTTTTTTATTCGAATTGGATTGAACTTATTTGACATTTAATTAAGTAGTTATATTATTGAAATTATTGTTTCATTCGTATACTTTGTTTAGTATTAATGTTTCTTTATATGCTTTAGGGTTTATTATTTTTTATGTGTTGTTTATATTTGCTTAATACAATTATTATTGTAGAAATGAATAAGTCAAAGAAAGAAGGGACATCGAAGCAATTTAGGTGAACAAAATTGATGGAACGAATTTTTTTGGAAATACTTGCTGCAGAGGCTCAGAAAGGAAATAAGCCATCCAATACTTTCAAGCCACATGCACTTGCTCAAGTGGCTTACACTATTTTCAAAAAATTCAATGTTGAATGTGAGCGTAATCATGTCGATAATCACTTTAGGACTGTTAAGAATACATGGCAGATTATATCCAAAATTCGAGCAGATAGTGGATTTGGATGGGACGACAATATAAAGATGATAACTTGTGATAAAAAAACATATGATGAAGCAGTGACAGTAATATTTCAACATACATATTTTTACTTTTAATCAATTACTAAGGATTAGCATCCTTATTGTGTTTATTAATGATGAAATAGGCACATCCAAAGCATGAACAATTTTTGAACAAAAAAATTGAAACGTATGATAAGATGGCATTGGTCGTTGGAAAAAATATGGCAACGGGAGGTTTTTCTAAATCCTTTGCTAACATTGATTTGGATGATATTAATGAGGTTAACACAATGTCTCTAAGCTTTGAGAATGAGGTTAACGAGGAAGGTCTCAGAAGAGCAACTTTTTCAATTGGAACCTCACAAGCAAGGTCTTATCGTAAAAGAAAAAGTGCTCATACTTCAGATATTAATGTGAAATGCTTGCTAATATGACAGAAAAACTTGGTGAGACTGCCTGTGCCATTGACAAGTTCACTGCTGATCAAGTGAGCATAAAACATCTTTATGAGGAAGTTATATCGATAGAGGGATTTGATGAGAAGTCTCTTACTAATGCTTTTGACTATTTGGTAGAACATGAGAAGCAAGCCAAAGCCTTTATGGTTAAAAAAAAAATCTTAGGAGGCTTTCGCTTGATAAATTCATCAAAAATTTTACATGATTGATTGAATGGTTAATATTAGTGTAGGATGTGCTTGTTTTTAGTCCTACAATATTACTATGGATATGGTTTTATGTAAGAACATGCTTAATATGACTATTGTAGGATTATTTTGTGTAGAACAATATTAGCTGTTAGAGTAGGAAAGTACTAATTATGGTTTATAATTGTTGTAGGCGTAAGAACAATATTATATTAATTATAAGTTTGTAGGATCTTTATTATATTATTATTATGCTTGAGTTATTTTAATCATGTATTGGTAAAACATGAAGTTGACTTTACGAAAGCAATGTTTTGAGATGTTACAAACTATTACACAACAAATATGTAAACTCTACCAATTTTATTAATTAGATAAAAATTTGTTTAACAAATTATTTTTTCATATTTTTTATTATTATTATTGTTATTATGGATTTAAAAACATTATTAGTAGTTAAATATCTATATTATACTTTTTTAACAAAAACACAGATTTTTCAGATAATAACTAAATAACAAAAAATATTTTTAATCGTATCAATCAAACAATAAAAATATCAATTTTTCAGAAATTATTTTTCAAAAATTATTTGAGGTAAATTAAATAAAACCTAAGTAATGATCAGCCAATCAAATTAAATAACCAATCACAATGCGACTACTTTAATTCGAGACAGATGCTCGTACCATCAATCCATTTCAGTGAAAAAGTTGAAAATATTGCCCGCGGCAACGCGAGATGCACGTGGTCGGCCAGCCATAGCCCATTACCAACAGCCTATCACATCAAATCAAGTTGATAAGGTTGGTCGAAGTTTATTTAATTTTTTTGATTTGTGAAGTTTATTTATTAATTTATTTATTTCTTTGATGGATTATTTATTTATTATTGTTTGCTTATCCTAATGGGGACTTTGATGTGATTATTTTAAATGATAATTATCGATTCAACTTTCAAAATTCAATAATTAAGAAGAAAAGACAAAATCTGACAAAACAGGTTGTAAATCAGAGGTTATAATGTCTCATCATAAGTTTCTAGAGCACGATCGAATTAATTTAATTGATCTAATTTTTATTGTTAACTAGAATAATATAAAAATATGTTTTTATATATTAAAATTTGTTCATTTTGCGAAAAAAATCTTGGCATATATTATAGATATGTCATTTTGTTTGGAATCTTTAGAAATAATTTTGAAAATATGGATTAACTTGTATTGAAAAATTTATTTAGAGTTTAATTTAAGTTCATTTTAATATGGATTTAAGATTAAATTTAATTAAAAGCCTTAAAACTCATGCTAATATTCATGAAAGCGGTAGTTGAATTAGAAGCTACATGTCTATGAATATCTGACAAGATCACCTTTGGAATAAATGTAATACTGTTGCAGAGCTTGATAGTTTTATTTTTCATGATTTTGAGGTCAAGAAGGAAGAAAGCCAATATTTTTGAGAAAAAGATAGAGAGAAAGTAAAAGTATAGAGTAAAAGTGATAGATATTGGATGTCTCTTCAAACTTTAAATATTGCAGCATGTTTACTTGAAACTATACATCTATGAATTGACTTTTTTAATATTGCATGTACATGAATCTTGGATGACAAAGCATTAGATGCAAAAGATTACATCTAAAACCTAAATTTTAGTCTATTAATAAATAAAAATCGTAGTTTAATTTATTCATATAACAAAATTCTATTCATAAATGACATTACAACAATTTTGCCTAAAATTGAAATGATTCAAATGTACTTAAATCTTAGAACATGAATCATTAAGCCATGAGTTACAAAAGGCTAAGTTTGAAACAAAAACGATACTCTATTTACTACGACGTTTAATAGGGAAAACAAATCTTTTCATCTTTAATAAATACCTTTTTTTTTTGTGTAAACTATGAGGTGTTTTCTTATCATATTGGGTATGAGACTAATTTCTGCTCATGCTTGGTGGTTGGTGTTGGCCAAAAGAAATTTAATCTAGTGAGGATTCGAATACAAGACCTCCGGCTATGGGTCATCTGTTGTATATATTACCAAAGTTATATCTTAAAATCATTTAGTTTGCATATATGTTAAAGAAAAATGAAATTGAAAGTATGAAAAATGAGTTGGAATGAAGAAATTACTTGATTAGTCGACTGCCCAAAAGAGCAGTCAACTGCTCTATATGTCGGGGCTTTCTGGAAATATTTTTCGCTTGAGAATTTGAGTTACATATAGGGCAGTCCACTGCCCTAAAGGGCAGTCGACTGCCCTAAAGGGCAATCCACTGCCCCAAGAAAAATTACGTTCTGTTTTGAAAAAACACTAGGGAAGTCGACTCCCTTTCTCGAGCATCCGACTTCCCATTCTAGAAACTCAAAAAACATGTCCGTTGGACATGTTTCTTCATTCCAAAGGTCATGATTCTTCATTCAAATGATGTCTAATCATGAAAGGGTGTTTATAACACCGTTTTGAGTCTATAAATACTTTTACTTTCATGGAATTTAATATACAATCTTCTACATTCTTTCACTCTAAATCAAATTCTCTTCTTGCACTCTTTTTTCTTTGGTTTGGTTCAAGTGAGTTCAAGAGAGAAACTCAAAGTGCAATTGAATTTCTCTTGGAGTAGGCATTGTATCCTGGGAACAACGTTTCCTGAACCATTTGCACCAGTGTGGGGAAACTATTGTTCTTAAGATAGCTTCCTGGAAGTGCCTTGCCTACCAAATTTCTTCTTCAACTTGATTGCAGCAGTACACCATCTACACTAAGGAGATTTTCAATGCAACAATTTAAGAACAATAGTTTTTCAAGATGGCGACTCCTGCATTCAAGCCTCATGTTTATGAAGTGGAGAAACTAGAAAGGTTCAATGGCCTGAATTACAAGAGGTGGAGCATGAAGATATACTATCAAGTCAGTCTTTTGAAGGTTGCATATGTTCTTCATGAGTACTACCCCCAAGAAGAAAGCAACGATGGACAACTTACAGCAAAACAACAAAAATGGCTTGAAGATGACTACATTTGCCTACTTTCAATACTTCAAGCACTCAGCAACTCACTCTTCAATGTATTCCACAAACACAACACAGCATTGGAGTTATGGCGTGCAATTGAGAAGAGGTACGAGAATGAAGATGCTGGAAACAAGTCCTTCCTTGTGAACAGGTATGTAGACTTTAAAATGATAGACTCTAAACCTGTCATTGATCAAGTAAATGCATTGAATGATATTGCTACTGAATGCAATGATGCTGGAGAACCAATTTCTGAGACTTTCCAAGTGTCTACCATAATTGGTAAACTTCCTCCTTCTTGGAAAGATTATCAAAGGTATTTGAAACACAAGAAGAAGTCACTTACCTTGGATGAATTGGTGAAGCATATCCAGATTGAAAGTGCAGCCCGTACAAGAGATGAAAAGGACAATAATGTGCATAACATTGAAGGTCCTAATGAGAACAAAACTGAAAGTGAGAAGAAAACTCACCAGAACAAGAGACAGAAAAACTCTTCAAAGAAAAAGGGAAAGTTTAACAAGTTTGATAAGAACTTCAAAAAGAAGAAAGGCCCTTGCTATGTATGTGGAAAGAATGGCCACATTGCAAAAGAATGCCACTTCCAGAAAGGTAAGAAAAGTGAGGCCAATCTTGTGATTGAAGATGACATGGTTGCAATGGTTACCGAAATTCTTATGGTTGAAAACCAAGAGGATTGGTGGATCGATTCTGGAGCAACTTGTCATGTCACTCCATTTAGAGATGTCTTCAAGACATATGAAGAGATAAATGAGGACAAATCAGTCTTCATGGGGAACTCTTCAACTTGCAAAATTGTTGGCAAAGGGACAATCAAACTTGCTTTGACTTCAGGAAAAATTTTGACATTACAAGATGTGTATCACATCCCAAACCTTAGGAAGAGTTTAATTTCTGTGAAGAAACTTGATGACCATGGATTTAAGGTTGTGTTTGATTCTCAAAAGGTGATCATTTCTAAGAAAGGATCATTTGTTGGGAAGGGATATGCTAAAGACCATATGTATGTTCTCAATATCAATAAAAGTTCTTTGAATTATGCTTGTGTTGTTGATATGAATGATTCTAATTGTTTGTGGCATTATAGATTAGGACATATTGGCATGAATGCATTAAATAGAATGTCATCTCATGATTTAATTCCTAAGTCTTTTACCGTTTTAAGTACTAAAACTTGTGAGTGTTGTGCACAAGCAAAGATTTCAAAAATCCCTTTTAAATCAGTTTTTAAAACTAATTCTTTGTTAGAACTAGTACTTACTGATTTATGTGATAATAATGAAATTATTACTAGAGGTGGAAAAAGATATTTTGTTACTTTTACAGATGATTTTTCAAAATATACTTATGTTTATTTACTAAAAGCTAAAGATGAAGCATTTGAAAATTTTAAGATTTTCAAAGAAGAAATAGAAAATTTGACAAATAGAAAAATTAAGAAACTTAGATCCGATAGGGGTGGAGAATTTCTTTCAAATGAGTTTTATGACTTTTGTAAGAAACATGGTATAATAAGAGAAGTTTCTGCTCCAATACTCCACCACAAAATGGAGTAGCGGAAAGAAAGAATAGATCATTACTTGAAATGGTAAGTGCTATGCTTTTACATTCAAATTTGTCTTTGAATTTTTGGGATGAAGCACTCTTTGCTGCTTGTTACATCTCAAATAGAGTTTTACATAAAGGTTTTGATAAATCTCCCTATGAGTTATTGAAAGGAAGAAAGCCTAATATAAATTATTTTAAAGTGTTTGGATGCATTGCATATGTTCTTGATGCTACAAATAAGAGACCTAAGTTAGGAAGTAAGGCAACCAAATCTATATTTCTTGGTTATGCTTTGGGAAGTAAAGCATGTAGATTTCTTAATCTTAAAACTAATAGTGTTTTTGAATCTATTCATGCAATTTATTTTGAGCATTTGACAATTAAAGATGCTAGTAGTCATGAATTAGAGAAAGACTTGTCAAATGAATTAATTGTTTATGAGCATGCTATTGATGATATATCTCCACATGATAGTGAAAATCATAATCATGCAAATACATCTAATGCATGTAGTGATATTGAGTTAAGAAGAAGTAAGAGGAAAAGAATTGAAAAAGATTTAGGACCAGGCATGTATACTTACTTGTTAGAAGAGGATCCTAAAACTTTTCAAGAAGCCATGAACATGAAAGATGCCATGTTATGGAAGAAAGCCATGGATGATGAAATTAAATCTATACATGAGAACAATACATGGTCTTTAGTGGATCTACCTCCTAACACTAAACCTATTGGCACCAAATGGGTTTTAAAAAAGAAACTCAAAACCGATGGGAGTATTGATAAATACAAGGCAAGGTTGGTAGCCAAAGGTTATAGTCAAAAGGAAGGTTTGGATTATTTTGAAACATTTTCACCGGTCACCAAGTTTACTTCAATAAGGGTGATGTTTGCTATTGCTTCAATCTACAATCTTGAAGTACATCAAATGGATGTAAAGACAGCCTTCCTCAATGGTGATCTAGATGAAGAGATCTATATTCATCAACCGAAAGGATATGTAGTTCAAGGACAAGAACACAAGGTATGTAAACTCAACAAGTCTCTTTATGGTCTTAAACAAGCACCTAGGCAATGGTATAAGAAATTCAAGAAAGAAGTTAAAAAGTTTGGTTTTAAAAGTAGTAAAGCTGAAAATTGTGTCTTTATTAAAGTCACAAATGATAGTAAAGTATTAATTACTCTTTATGTTGACGATTTACTTATTTTTGGTACAAATATAGATTGCATCAATGAAACTAAGTCATATTTAACTAATGCATTTGATATTAAAGACTTAGGTGAAGTTGATGTTATATTAGGTGTTAAGGTTTATAGGAAGAATGGTAAGTTTATTCTTTCACAATCACATTACATAGAAAAATTACTTAGGAAGTTTAATCACTTTGATAGCAAACCTTGCTAAACACCTATAGATCCATATCACAAGTTAGTACCTAATCAAGGAGAACCAGTAAATCAAAAGGAGTATGCAAAAATTATAGGTAGTTTGATTTATGCTATGAATTATACAAGACCGGACATTGCATGTGCAGTTGGTATATTGAGTAGATTTACTAGTAATCCTAGTAATGAACATTGGCATGAATTAAGTAGATTGTTGAGATATTTAAAGCATACCTTATATTATGGCTTGCACTATAAATGTGAACTTCAGTTCTAGAATGTTATAGTGATGCTAATTGGGCTTCAGATAAGAGAAGTTCCAAATCAACAAGTGGTTGGTTATTCACCATAGGTGGTGCTATTGTTTCTTGGTCTTCTAAGAAACAAACTTGTGTGGCTTTATCAACAATGGAATCTGAGTTCATTGCTATGTCACATGCCACCAAGGATTTACTTTGGTTTAAAAAGTTTTTAAGGGGAATACCTTTTATTGAGAGAACCAAAGGACCAGTCACTTTATATTGTGACAATAAAGCTGCAATTTACAACACAAAGAATGATAGGTTGTCTAATAATAGCAAGCATATAGCTATGAGATACAACCATGTGAGAAGTGTTGTAAAGAAAGGTAAGGTAAATTTACAATATCTACCTACCGAGCAAATGTTAGCTGATCCCCTAACTAAACCGTTATCGGGAGATAAGATTGCTAACACTATGAGAGGTATGGGATTACTATCGGTTACTAGAGATGATCTTGATTGATTCCAACTCTATCTCATTGATGTCACTTAGGAAATTGATCCTTTAGGTTTAAAGGATAATCTCCTAATTTGATGATCTTTGTGTATGAGAGTTCAAAAGGCATTCAATCATGAATCATCCAAGGAATTCATATATGAGATATATGATATTCCCAATGCATCACTTCTTGGAATAGTGGGGGTAATTAAATTAAAGACTATTCCTAATAAGATCCCATATCTAGATGCATTGTTAATCACAATAATTGGTTGGATTAAAAACCATAATTAACTTATAGCTCTTGTGAGTGGAGTGTTTGTAAAAAAGGAAGGTTGTGATGCACTCTTGATAAGTCTTCCTATGCAAGTAGAGAAGTGAGAGGACGCTTCTTATGGATTTTCGATTAATCCTAGAGTACTTGCTAACACAGGATAAAAGCGAAGTCCCATGACAAAAATGCGCTGCCCTATTTGAGGAACTCACGAACCAATGTAAGGGGTGAATATGTTTCCTAGAGTTTCATATTCAATCTAAAGGTTCAAGCCTTGGCCACCTTTAGATATACACCTTACATAAGAACCAACTTGCATCTTTCTTAGGATTGCATAAATTGCATACATTTGTATACTTTGGTAATAAGTGGGGGATTGTTGTATATATTACCAAAGTTATATCTTAAAATCATTTAGTTTGCATATATGTTAAAGAAAAATGAAATTGAAAGTATGAAAAATGAGTTGGAATGAAGAAATTACTTGATTAGTCGACTGCCCAAAAGAGCAGTCAACTGCTTTATGTGTCGGGGCTTTCTGAAAATATTTTTCGCTTGAGAATTTGAGTTACATATAGGGCAGTCGACTGCCCTAAAGGGTAGTCCACTGCCCCAAGAAAAATTACATTCTGTTTTGAAAAAACACTAGGGAAGTCGACTCCCTTTCTCGGGCATCCGACTTCCCATTCTGGAAACTCAAAAAACATGTCCGTTGGACATGTTTCTTCATTCCAAAGGTCATGATTCTTCATTCAAATGATGTCTAATCATGAAAGGGTATTTATAACACCGTTTTGAGTCTATAAATACCTTCACTTTCATGAAATTTAATATACAATCTTCTACATTCTTTCACTCTAAATCAAATTCTCTTCTTGCACTCTTTTTTCTTTGGTTTGGTTCAAGTGAGTTCAAGAGAGAAACTCAAAGTGCAATTGAATTTCTCTTGGAGTAGGCATTGTTTCCTGGGAACAACGTTTCCTGAACCATTTGCACCAGTGTGGGGAAACTATTGTTCTTAAGATAGCTTCCTGGAAGTGCCTTGCCTACCAAATTTCTTCTTCAACTTGTTTGCAGCAGTACACCATCTACACTAAGGAGATTTTCAATACAACATCATCCTCACTCAATGACTTAGTGGAGCCTTACACCACTGAGTCAATCCTTTGGACTAATTAAAAATTGTCTTTCAATTAAATTGTATTTGTATAATAAATAATATTAATTATGGTTATCAATAAAATTGTTGTCTTTGTTTAATTATGTTTAAGTAAAATGTGGTCTTTTATTATCTTCGTCTGCATTTTTTTATATAAACATAATTAAGGATATAGAGCCATAATGTCTAAAATCTAAATGTGCAGGTAAAATTTTAAAATTGTAGTTAAAAATATTAGACTAAATGTGCTTCCAGTTATTGTGTTTTTACATAACCATAATATATGACCTTTTTTCTAATAGCATCGTGAAAGATTTTTCATGATGATGGAAAAATATAGAAATTATTAAGGATAGAACTTCAATCGATATAAAATAATTCCATATAGATTACCGTATAATCTAAAATAAATATGAAAAACTATCAATTTAAGCATTCACACATAAAATTTAAGAAATAAATGAAACTTATCTTCTAACTCAATGAAAAATCATTAAGTTTCTTCGTTTGAGTGAAACATTCAACTCCTTTCAAGTTGTCTTTTTCTTGTGTATATTCATTTGTGAATAATTTTGCCCTCTCAATGTTGTTTATACAATTATTCAAATTTTTGAAAATTGATAATCATCTCCCTCAAGCAATCAATCTTAAGAATTTGCTATGATATTTTATTTTTTATTTTATATTTTATTGTAAATCGACATCATTATATTTGATAATTAAAGCTTAAAAATCTATCTTAAAAGTTGATAGCTAAATGTTGAGATGTATACCATAAAATTTATCAGGAAATATTGGATCTTAAAATAAAATTTATCAAAATTTGGATCACGAATATGAGAATCGAATATAAACTTAAACCTAGATTAAAATGAACTTGAATTAAACTTTAAATAAAATTTTCAATACAAATTAATCCATATTTTTCAAAAATAATTCAAAAGATTCAAAACAAAATGACATGTCTAAAATATTTTCCATGCATTTTTCTCACAAAAATTAACAAATTATAATACATAAATACTTTTTTATATTTTTTTAATTAACCAAAAAAATTAGTTTAATTAATTAAATTAATTTAAAATAATTATATAAATTCACAAAATTAAAATGGAAATATCAACGTCTTAAAACAGTAGTGTAGAAATTATGCTGAGACATTGCTAACCTCTGATTTCCTGCCTCTTTCGTCAGATTTTGTCTTTTCTTCTTAATTACGAAAGTTGGATTGATAATTCTCGTATAAAGTCATCACGTTCATATCTCTCTCTCTCTATATATATATATATTAGAAAATTACCCGTGCTTCGTTACAAAAAATTTTTTTTTATAATTTTTTATTCAAATTCAGTGCATACAAATAAAGAGTTAAAAATTAAAATTCTCAAGATTTGAACAATCATGTTCGTTAATTTGTTACAAAACCTAATTAAAATTTTCGTTCAATATAAACATGGAATAACAAAAGAAATAAAAGTAAAAATAATATCACTATTGTTACATTTAGATTAAAGTTACTTTTAGAGAAAGTATTGCAGCAATTGAATAGAATACAACAAATCTAAAATACGCAATACATAACATACACAAAACATGTTAAGGATTTAACTAAAAAAATTGTTAAGAAAAAAAAAAACAAAAGGACCAAAGTAAAAAAAAATTGTTGAGGGCAAAAAAAAATAAATGGACAAGTGTCAAGCAAATAAAGAGAATGAGACAAATATATATATATATATATGTATAGATATATATATACACACACATGTATGTATATATATATATACATATATATATATATATAAAACACGTATGTATATATATAGAGAGAAATATATACATTATTAAAATTTATTATTAAAGCAGCATAAAAATGTAGATATTATTAACATGAATTTTATTGTTTTATTATTTTTTAATATTAAATTTTTATTACTCTAATTCAGTTTTATTTATTTTTTAGAAATTAAATGACTTAAAAAATGGATTGTATTTTACAACCAACTTCTTATGTATTTATGCAAGCTTTTGGTGAGACATTTATAGCCTTTGATTTACAACCTTGTCACATTCTTTGTTTTTTTTTTGGTGGAATGTGTTTTCTTCTTTGTTATTGCATTTGTCATTTACCATGCAAGCATCTGTCTCAAATAAAGTAGTCACGTTGTTGTTGTTCAGAGCTGACACCGAGAGGCAATCGTATGAGGGCATCTATTTTTTCCTTTATGATAAATAAAAAAATCATCAAAGAAGACAAAGAAAAAAAATCAAAAGAACAGAAAAAACTTGTTCAAGGTTATTTTAATTTGATTTGATATTATACCAATAATAAATTAAACATTTTATGTATTTTAAATTCATATTTATAAATAATGAGTTAATGCAATTTTTTTTACTGTGTTGGATATTTTCATAATTATATTTAAAAAAAGTTACAGATAAAATATTTCAGCAAATCATATATTTATACAAGCGAAGTTTGCAATTCATTAATATAAAAAAATTCAAAAACTATGTTTATAAAAATGTAATCTAAAATAAAAAAAGTACTTTTTTGTAACCATAATTTATTCTGAAATACTATTTTATCAAATAGTATAAACAATGAGTCTTAAACATAATCTAATATAAATATAGTCACGCTTTTAAAAAGAAACATAATCTAATTTGTATAATAAACTGATAACTCTATGAACATAGAGTTCTTTTTATACTTAATTCTTTATTAAAACAACATAAAAAAAATGTAGATATTGCTAACATGAGTATTATTATTTTTTAATATTAAATTTTATTACTCTAATTCAGTTTTATTTATTTCTTTCAAAAATTAAATGACTTAAAAAATGGATTATATTTTACATCAAACTTCTTATGATATATCTATGCAAGTTTTTGGGGAGACATTTATAGCCTTTGATTTACAACCTTATGCTATTCTGTGTTTTCTTCGTTATTATTGTATTAGGGGTAAAATTCTTCTAAAGTCTTCAAGATTTACTATAATTCAACTTTAATCATTAGTTTTAAAAATAAACACTTTGGTCTAAAATCATAAATGATTTTAACATATATCAACCTATCACTTATTGAATACCTAATATTCATACTATTTTCTTATATTCAAAATATATTTAGTTAGGCTGTCTATAGTGTCCACACACACTTAAAAGCAATTAATCATTCTCATTAGCCATAACTTACCCAGGAGGAACCATATTATTGAGCTTCAAATCTATGTAAATGGTGGAAGAGTGGAGAAGGTGGTGGACGGCATGAGAGAGAGAAGAAGAGAAAAAAATCTATTTAATAATATCTTTGGTTGCAAATTACAAAAATAACCTTCTACGATTTTAAAAATTTCAAACACATCCCTTTCTTTCTAATTTTGATTTAAATATTCAGTTTAACTTTCAAATATTTTATTCGCTCATAAAATGCATGCATTTAACATTTCCTAGTCATTAATTAAGCTTTTGTCGGGGTTTGACTGGTAAAAAAAATGAAATTACTAGAATACCGCTAACGATTCAATCGTGTAAATTTTGACTCTTATGTATGATTTAGTCTACCGGTTAACATGGCATAGGACTTCTTCACATGAGGATTTACCTATGATGTCAGTGGGCCATAAATCAAACTAGATTAACCTTTATTTATGATTATTTTCTGCGCCTATGGATTTAACCGTCAATTTTGAAATTATTGCACGTATTTCAAAACATGTTCAAATAGAGAAATTTTTAGATGTAGATTCTTACCACCTCATTATTTTGCTCCAATTATCAGTACTGTAGAGCCTCATCTTCATCAGAACAGTAGTTGTCCTACGGGGTCCCATGGTTCAAGTCTCCGTTATTCTTATGAAACATAATGCGTATAAACAATTATGATACATCTTATTTCCTAGCTTTATTAACAGTATATAATAGTAGGAGGAAGTGTGAATCTCACATTTTCAATATACAAGGTTTGTGTTTACTTTTTAAACAAAAATACTATTTAAATAAAATTGATAAAAATTTATTTAATATGGATTTAAAGGATTATTTTTAAATATCAAATTAATTAAATATTTTTATCATGTGTGGATGACCTTTGGCCTATTGAGTGATCAACTTATCAAATGCCGATAACACCATTCAAATAGAAAGAAAAATAGTAATCATTTGGCCAACTGTATAAGCTATCCGGCCAAGAATATAGTACCAAGATTGGAGGCAAAGTAGAGAGCATCATAAGCACTCACTAGATCAAGCTTGAACAAGCACCATGCAAACAAGGTTAGCAGAAAACTTGAACCATTCGATAAAATGTGTCTAGCCTAATATTAAAGCCACCTAATCAAGTTTAGACGAACAGATTGGTAAAATTCTTGTATCATTCAATAAAGTGTAGAAGGCAAAATAATTGTAGTCTCCAAACAAGTAAGTATGAGCCTCAACAAAGGCTTGACTGAATAGGATATTACAAGATGCAACAAGGCTCAAGCAAGGCTATTCGAGCAAGCATGCACATACCTTTTCCAAACAAGCTAGCACATACCTTCCCCAAATCAAAGCTTGCACATGCCTTGGCCGAATAAGCTTGCACAAGCTCTTCCTAAACAAACAAGCCAATGCTAGGAATGGATAAGGCATCACCAAGGCTTGCCTAACCAAACTTGAACTTAAGCTTGAGATTATCCAAGTACAAGCTTGCCCAAAAAGAAAGTGGTGCAACAAGTCATGCCCGATCAAAGCTTGCCTGAAGAAAGTGGTTTAACAAGGCTTACCCGATCAAGCTTAAGCTTAAGCTCAAGCTCATCCAAGTACAAGCTTGCCTGAACAAAAAGGTATAACAAGCTTGCTCAATCAAGCTTAAGCTTGAGATCATCCGTCCAAGTACAAGCTTGCCTGAACAAAGTTGTGCAATAAGGCTTGCCCGATCAAGCTTGGCCTCAAGCTGGAGATCATCCATTCAAGAACAACCTTGCCCAAGCAAAGTAGTTCACTGAGGCCTTGCTTGATCAAGCCTGTCCAATTAACCCATGCCATAACCTTGCTCAGCCAAACTCAACCAAGGCTTTGTCTTATCAAGCCTTTTTCGATCAAGCCATGCCCTAGGCTTGCTCGCCCAAGCTCAACCAATGTCTTCCTCCTTCTTGTGTCACACCCTGGCACTTTAAGAATTAATCTTGAACCCAAGAAAAGGCCAAGAAGGTTAGCCAAAATTTTCTTAAAGAAGCTAGGCTTGCTAGTAGGTTCTCCTATCTTAGAAAAGGTTTCAACAAAATTGTTTTATGGATTACTCTTAGAGACATCACACATGCAGTGGTGTGTGAATCTTGGAGGAGATCCAGCTTTATCAATAAAGAGTTACACTTGATTACAATATCTAAATGCTAGGTAGCTTTCTTGAACTTTTTATGAATCTTGAACGTTTAGTTGCATGGTGTGTTTGATTCTTAATGAAAGAGATCTATGAGGATCAGTTTCTTAGTTTAAAAAAATTAATTTTTTTTCATTTTCCTCTAATATTTATGCTTTAATGCACTTATGCATGAGCCATGAAAGATACATCTTGCTTAATCTAAAAAATATATTCACTTTTTCAAAATTGAAGGATCAAAAGAAAATTTTTTAAAAATATTATGTAATCAAAAAGAAAATTTTCTCTAAAATTTATTTTTAAATATCAATTGCTTTCAACTAAACTAATAATTAAGAATTTCATCAATTTAAAATCATCATCATCATCATCATCATCATCATCATCATTTCATTAATACATCATAAGAAATATAGTATATAAAGACATGCAATAATTCTAGTAGCAGTGTTTCAAATAGCGGCCGCAAAACAGAATAGTGGCCGCTATCTCGCGGTAGCGGCTGTGGCCGCCACCGCCATCAAGGGAAAAACGGATGTGAATATAAATCACATCCGTAGCAGCCGCTATTGGCCGATAGCGATAATAACGGTCGTTATTGCCGCTATTGGCCGTTATAGCGGCCGCTATTGATGCTATTGTCCATTCTTAGTTGAAATTGGGTATTGAAAAAAATTTCAGAATTAGCAAAAAAATTTCCAACAGAAGATTGATCAACAAAATCCAAAACAAATCCCTAGTTTCACACAATTATAATTTCAGTTTTAATCAACAGAAATTCTCAAGAAACAACACCACAACACAACAATTAGGATGAGTTTTGATATTGGAAAGTAATTAAGAAATTTATTTAAAACTTAAAATCATTTACCTTTTCAAGTAGAATTAGATCAAGGAAGGGGATCTGTCGAATTAGGGAAGGGGATTCTGTCATGGTTCTGGAATTTTTGGCTGCTGGTTAGTGAGGGGCTAAGCTACTATTGAGAGCTCTGTTTTGTAGTCATACTCTGTAGGAGCAGGGTAGGGAAAGACTAAGAAGAAAGGAAGGCACTAGGCGATGACGCAGTGGAGTGGTGGAGGCACGGCAGGGCATGGCCTGGCGTGGGGCTGTGGGCATCTTGGTTGCTATCCGTCGATGGAAGCTAGGTTCTTGTCTGGAGAGAGTAGACTCAACGAGGGAGAAAAAGAAAGCAAGAGTGAGCTCTGTGAGTGAGGGTGGGTGAGAAAGTGTTGTGATGAACGGTTGAGATGAGGGTGGTCTTTGGGATGTTTGGGATTCTAGATTTTTGGGTTTTGTTTTTATTAAATATATATTAGATAATATTAAATTAAATCTAAAATTAAATTATAAATGTAATCTTTAGTTGAATTTCTATTGTAATTAAATACATAGCATTAAATATAATTATAACTCAAAAGATAAAGATAATATTGATATTTGATAATATAAATGATAAAATTAATTTAGATGAAAAAAGATTTGATAAAATTTGGATGAAAAATTCTTTAATAATTTAAATGAGAAATAATTAATACATTGATTTTTATTAATACATAATTATTTATCTTTAGTCTCATAATTTGTTATTTTTCAATTACCATAAATGATTTTCTATATATGAATGCTTTCCTATAATTGAAAAAAAAATTATAAGTAACATTTTTTTACATAAAATATTAACTTAAAGTATCATAAATTATTTTAAAAATTATAAAATAAGACTTTTTATAATTATAATTATAATTATTACATTTTGTATAAAAGTTGTGCGAAATTTAAAAAAATTCACGACCGCGATGGTCATAATGGCCGCGATGGTCTCCGTTATTTCCGCAATCGCGATAAACGCAACGCGGCCGTGGCCGCGACCACAATTTAAAACAATGTCTAGTAGCAAGAGAAACATAATGCTACATGTAAGGTTGTATATAGACTAAAATTGAATTAATCAATTGAAAATGAATTAATTTCGATTCTTTGATTAATTAATAAATTTTTTTTTTGTCGAGTATGGTATAAGATTCTTAAAATTTTGATTACCAATTAAGTAGATATAAAATTTGAAATAATCGAATTTGTCGAACTTGTTTGTAAAAGCAATTTAAAAAAAATACTAAATAATAAACTAAAACATAAAAAAACCTAAAAGGGACTAGACATTTGATTATACCAAATTCACATCTAAGTTTATTGGCTTATAAAGGCCTAAAGTATATAGTTCAGTTCGAAAGTCATTTTATGCCCAATTCACAATTACAATCCACAACTCTAGTTAGAAGAAATTAAGTCGAATTTAAATTTTAAAGTCTTATTAATCAACCTATAAGTTCAAGAAATCCTAAAACAAATTTCAAGATTTAATTATTGAAGGCATCAAACTTTTAAACAAATTTTCGATTTAGATAACCATATGGATCCAAATAGCACTTAAAGACCCGAACAAAATGGGGTATCTACATATATATATATATATATATATATATATATATAAAAGTCAAATATAAGAAGTGCATGCTTTGAATAAATAATGATCTTTTAAATCAATTAATTTATGGATAATTTATAGGGTTTTTCAAAAAATTGGTTTTTTTTACCTTTTCAAAATAAATATAAAAATAAAATCTTTTCTAGAAAAAAAAAAGAATAAATTTCTACGATATAAATTAAATAAATTTTATATTTTCATTGTAGGTATTCAAATACCTAAGACTAATTGTTTTTTAAACAAACGTACGTGAGTTTATATCATGATGTATATACAATTATCCTATAGTGTCCATATCTTTTAGCATATAGGTAATTTATTTACTTTTCTAGGTATTCGATACACTATTATAAGTATTTTGATTACTTTTATAGGTATTCAAATCAAAATTGTTAATACCATTTTGGTTTCGGTTATACTGGCTGGTATGCTTAAGTTGATTTTTCATACAAATTTTGGTATTGAGTTATATCGGTTGGTTTTGTGAGTTTTGAGTGGTTTCGGTCAATTTTGATGAAATTCACTGTTTTGGTTCGTACGCAAAAATTAAAAAAAAATTGAATTTTATTTTATTATATGTTTTGATATTGAATTAAAACTATTAAATACATAAATAATGAATTAAGCGAATGCATCAACATATTTAACAATTTTTAAAATAATAATTATTTTTTGTACAAGCAATTTTATTAAATTAATACTTATCATTATCAATGTTAAATGTTTTATATATTTATTTTTATTATTATTAACAATATTATTATATGTACAAAAAACTTATAAATATTATTAAATTAAACCAAAAAATTTGAAATAATATACTAAAACAACCGATAACGATATATCTCATTGTAAAAAGAAAAAAACGAAATGCTCTTCGATACGACATTTACAACTCTGATTCAAATATCTATAGCTACAATGCTCTATAAAGTATATATCTTTTATGATAAACTTTATGTACATTATAATATAAATATATGTATATTTCGTCCAAAAGAGGGTATTCAAATACCTCATTGTAAGGATTCGAATACTTAAAACTAATTTTTCTCTTAGAAAAAACATACATAAGTTTATATCATGATGCACATATAACTATCATAAAATATCAATATCTTTTAGCATATAGGTATTCTGAATACTTTTATAAGTATTATGATACCTTACTATAGGTATTCAGATTACTTTTATAGTTATTATGACATCTTATTATAAGTATTCTAATTACATTTATAGGTATTTGAATATCTATAACTACAAAACTCTTTAAAATATAAATATATATTTTATGATAAACTGTATGTACATTATAATATAAATATATGTATATTTTGTCCAAAAGAGTGGTATTTGAATACCTCACTGTAGGTGTTCGAATACCTAAAACTAATTTTTCTTTTGGAATAAACGTACATGAGTTTATATCATGACGTATATATAATTATCATTAAATATCCATATCTTTTAGAATTTAGGTATTCTGGTTACTTTTATAGGTAATCTGATTACTTTTGGGCATTTCGTTTAACGAATATTTGATTTCAACCAGTAAATTTTTTCGTAATACAAATACCTTGTTTGGTTACCACATTTTCCCCCCACATTAGTAACCCAATATTCCAACAGTACCTGAATGGGGGAAACTTGGGGGAAATGATTCCCTCTTCCTTTTGAGGTTTTTTAGGATTCCGAGGTAAAATTTCTTTTGTTCCTATTTGTAAGAGCCTCGCCTGTCTCACCAGGCCGTCGGCGAGCATCCCCTAGGCGTCCTCCACATGCCCCAGGTTTACTCTTACATTGTCAAGGCCTTGTCCGTTCCAGTGGGCTATCGGCGAGCATCCCTTGGGCTTCCTCATTGTCCCAGGTTTGCCTTGACATGAGAGTAGGCGATCGCGCAACACTCACTACACAATGTATTGTTCGCTTTGGCGGTCGCCCCACCTCACAGCTTTGTCCCAAGGCTCTTGAAGAACTCAAGATTAATGCCTTGAGAGCATTTACTAAGGCTCGAACCTTGGCACCCTTAAGTACCCGAGCCTTACACTCATGTTACTATTGAGACAAATGGTAACATGAGTGTAAGGCTCGGGTACTTAAGGGTGCTAGAGTTTGAGCCTCAGCAAACGCGCTCAAGGCATTAATCTTGAGTTCTTCAGGAGCCTTGGGACAAGGCCGTGAGGTGGGCGATCGCAAAAGCGGACAATACGTTGTGTAGTGAGTGTTGGGCGATCGCCTACTCTAGCTGTCAAGGCAAACCTGGGGCAATGAGAAAGCCTAAGGAATGCTCACTGACGGCCTGTTGGAATGGGCGAGGCCTTGACGATGTAAGAGTAGACCTGGGGTGTGTGGAGGATGCTTAGGGGATGCTCGTCGATGGCCTGGTGAGACAGGCGAGGCTCTTACAAGAAAATGCGCGTTTCTTGTAAGAGCCTCGCCCGTCTCACTAGGCCGTCAGCGAGCATCCCCTAGGCATCTTCCACACGCCCCAGGTTTACTCTTACATCATCAAGGCCTCGCCCGTTCCAACAGGCCGTCGGTGAGCATTCCCTAGGCTTTCTCATTGCCCCAGGTTTGCCTTGACAACCAGAGTAGGCGATCGCCCAACACTCACTACACAACGTATTGTCCGCTTTGGCGGTCGCCCACCTCACGGCTTTGTCCCAAGGCTCCTGAAGAACTCAGGATTAATGCCTTGAGTGCGTTTGTTGAGGCTCAAACCCTGGCACCCTTAAGTACCCGAGCCTTACACTGATGTTATCATCGAGACAAATTGTCTCGATGGTAACATAAGTGTAAGGCTCGGGTACTTAAGGGTGCCAGGGTTCGAGCCTCAGCAAACGCACTCAATGTATTAATCCTGAGTTCTTCAGGAGCCTTGGGACAAAGCCGTGAGGTGGGCGACCTCCAAAGCGGACAGTACCAGAATGGTGTGTGATGGGCAACCGCCCAGCTCACGTCGTCAAGGCAAACCTGGGGCAATGAGGAAGCCTAGGGGATGCTCGCCGATGGCCCATTGGAACGGGCAAGGCCTTGATGATTGTAAGAGTAAACTTGGGGCAATGAGGGAAGCCCAGGGATGCTCGCCGACGGCCTGGTGAGACGGGCGAGGCTCTTACACTATTTTACCTTACATTATTGCATTTTGTGACCATTTTACCCTTAAACCTGTCTAATATTACAAACCTTTACCTTTAATTATTGCATTTTGTGGCCATGTTAGGATTTTGACGTGTTTCACATACCCAAGTCTCGAAGCCCCACAAATGGACTAATTAAATAAATATGTTAATTTAGTAAATAGATTATTAGACATCTTACAAATGAATAGCTTAACTAATCAAATAAATCAAAATAATTTATATATTAAATATTCTATAAACAAAGGGACCAGTTAGCATAAAAATGTTAATTTAGTAAATAGATTAATTAACATCTTACAAATGATTAGCCTAACTAATCAAATAAATCAAAATAATTTATATATTAAATATACTACAAACAAATCGACCAATTAATTAACTTGTGTTAAATAAATTAATTAACATTTGTTAAATGAATAAGCTTAAATAACAAATAAAGAAATAAACATATAAATAAATATGTTAAACATAACTTCCATCAAAGTGTTATTCACTTTAAATAAGCTATTTATTCACTTTAATACAAAACGATAGTATAGTAAAATGCATCATTTAGTGATATTAAATTCCTTGAACCAAACATAAAAATCAAACATTCCCCCTAATGTAAGATAGTATAGTAAAATACATCATTTAGTGATCTAAAATTCCTTAAACCAAACATAAAAATCAAACATTCCCCCTAATGCAACCAAAAGTGGGAATTTATAATTCTCCAGAATTCGTCAAGTAAATTGATTTAGGGTAAAATGATTTCCAAAGGTGTGAGAATCACATATTTTGGTACTGTTACACGTATAAGACTTCTCACCACTGTTCAATTCCTGTGTATTTTACAGGTATAAAAGGAAACAGTGTGGTGGGCCCCACAGACCTTACAGTTCCCAGATGGACAGGATACTTGGTACACTGGGTAAAGAGAGCTGAATAAGCCTATGGTAAGAACCTAGAACCCAAAACCCTTTATTTAAGTTGTTTTTGGGAAGTGTGCCAACAAATTAAAAAATGACGATTAAGGACTTAGCTCGGTGGAGCTTTTGTAAATAACGGTCAAACTAAATTGACTTTTGACCAATTGACTGAAGTATGATAATCTACATGTAAATAAGTTCTAGGCCATGTCAATAGAAAGACTGAATCATACATGAAGTAATAAATTTACGCGATTGGCCTGGTAGGGGTATTTTGGTAATTTCACCCTTACGGTCACTCAAACCTCAATAAAAACCATCCATTCATTAGAATATGTTCAATAATAATATTAAATGATGAAATAAAATATTTTGAAATTAAATTGACTAGTTAAAAATATTATGGAAGTTTAAGGGCAAAATTGTCCAAAATCATTATAAGTGAATGCATTTTGATCATTTTACTAACAAGATAATTTAAAAAGAATTTTCCACATTCTTCTACATTGCCGATGTGATATTCATATATCTACTATCCGTACATTTAATAGATATTATATAATTATCTAATTGTCTGTACCTTGTAAGAATAAAGAGATAATGGATGGTGGCCCCAAGGACTTCCGATGTTTCGAAGCAGGTGAGACGGGGAGGACATAATATTTGGAGCCAAATAAGAATATGGTAAGAATCTACAACTTAGATTTAATTGTTTGTGCATTTTTGAGTAGTGTGCAAACAAATTAGAAAATGACAATTAAGTCCATAGGTCGATAGAATTTTCGTAAATAACGGTCAAATAGAGTTGACTTTGGACCCACTCTCAGTGACTGAAAATTTCTCATAAAATAAGGTTCTAGGCCATGTAGACTGATGGAATTAAACCTTCGTAAAAATAAAAATTTACGCAATTTTACGGTTAGGGGTATTTTAGTAATTTCACACAAACGGTGAGTCGAACTTCAACAAAAGCTCAACCGAGAGTCAGAGCAAGTTAAATAGATATATTTCATGATGAAATAAAATATTTTAAAGATTAGACTGATTTTTTAAATCAAAGTCAAATCGAAAAGGGCAAAAACAGAAGATTTCTTAAACATAAGGGCAAATGGTAATTTTCACTATAAAATATCAAATTAAAGGAATTTTCCAGTTTCTTCCACCCTCATTTTCGGTAGCAACCAGCAGCTTCAATATTCTCCATAGCCAAACCTTGTTGAAGAGAGAGAAAGCTTATAAAACCTAACTAAAATCTCATCAAAACCAAAAATTTCCTTCACCAAAGTTGTTCTCCTCAACTTCCTCTATCTTCCTACACCAAAATTATGATCTAAATCAGCCAAAATAGAGGGGTAAGGGTTCTTGAAGGATCCAGATACCAAGAGAAAGGTAAGAAAAGAATAAATTTTCATGGTTTTCATGATTTCTACGTAGTGTTTAACATGTTTAGATGAATAATTAAGCTTGAATCAAGCGAGAACCATGAGAACCATAGCCTTAGGGTTTTGGTCAAACCTCCAAGTGCATGAATTTGATATGGTTGATAGGAAAATAATGTAGAATTAGTGTAGAAATATCATGGAACATGAATTTGTGTTGAAATTGAAGAAAAGCACATGTGTGGAAGCTTTGAAGGATTAGGCCAAAGCAAGGGGAGTGTGCAATTGTGTTCAATTTAATGCATTTAAGGTCTTAAAATAATGTACAAATTAATAGGAGACTGTACGCGAAATCGGAACTGAAATCGAAGTTGTGTAGCTAAAGTTGCAATGTTAGCACCGGTGTAAAAGAGACTGAAATGGAAGTGAGTATGTGCAACGTGATGGTTTATGGAAAGTCAATAAGCAATTATTATTGAAATATTGTGACTTAACAGTGATTGTACGGTGTTTTGTAGCTCAAAAGTCAGATAAGGACACTAGTGTTGACGACTGAAAACATAGCGAAATAAGAGGTAAGGGATGACTGCAGAAAACGCAAGGATACTATGGTGCATGTTTTAATAAAATCTGTCCTATTTGAAAATAAATTGTGGATTATGGTGCTGAAATGGGAACTATTATTGGAAATTTTAAACTGCGTTTTGTGTAGGAAGGCTGGGGAAAATTATACTGTTATATTGCCGAAATTTCCAATAAAATTATTTGAATGATCTTTTAGTATTTATGAATGCTAGAAATAAATGATTTAATAAGTTCAATTTTGTTAGATTTATTGAAATCTCATATGCAGACCTGCATTCGTAATTATATATTTAAAAATTCATGTTATTCAATTTTACACGTGTGAAGGTACTGGCATGTTTTTATAACTTATTTACAGATAAATAGAATATTATCAAAGCTAAATGTTAAACTGTGAATATTTTATGAATTTTTATTTTGAACTGCTTATATTTCCAAAATATGCATTTATGGACTGACTGAAGATACATGTTATTGAATTTATCTCCGTAAACTATTATGAACGGTTTTATATACTGTTTTGAGACTGTTGGCCCCATAACTGCTTATGAGGACATGCACCTTATTGTTACTGTTACTGTAGCTCAGTGATCCTGATCCTATCATTCAATGTCCTCAGGTAACACTTGGCCCGTGTTCATCTACGAACGACCTTAGACTATGGCCATATGTCCCTTGCATGAGTCCATTGGGTGATGCCTTATCTCCACTGTTTTATCTAGGGTGGCAAATTTTCGAATATCCCGGGCACTCTTAGAAAGAAAATTATATGCTATAGATTTTGATTATTAAATCTTTTATATTTAACGAATATGCTTACTAAGTCTTGCTATTGTTACTGAACTGATTTTTGTACTATTTACGAAGAAATCATTTATATTTTTATCTGAATACTTGAGATTACTGTTAAAAGTTGTTTATTATTGTTTACCGAATTATGCGCGTTTGTTGAACTACTTAATTTTAATGAACTCCCTATAGTTGGTACTAGGAATCGGGACATGACAAATACTTCAAAGTACCTCCCATACTCTATCTAGTCACCTAGCCGATTATAGTATCTTTCCTTTACATCATGCCTAGCCCACTCATATACATCATGCTTTTATATATATAAAATATATTTTGATATTGCATATGTTTTAAATAATATTTTGATATTGCATATAGAATACATAGTATCAATTCTTGTATACGATTCTCTTACTGGGCATTAGCTTACTCCCTCCTTCTCCTTCCAGATTATTTTCAGTGATCTCTCGGCTACGAGCGAGAGGAGCATATTACTTTTGGTGTCCCTCAGGCGGAGTTGATATATTCGTAGAGGTATACGTGATTTTTATTTATAGGTTCCAACTTATATGTATAGTACTTCTACTATATGTATCTAGACTTAGGATGTAAATCAAATGGAAAATAAGTTTTGGAAAATTTGGGGTGTATATATTTGTTTATAGTAAATGGAAAGAAATAGTTCCTGAGATTAATTATGAAAATAAATATATATTTTAAATTAAATTATTAGTAAAGGCACTTATAACGACCCGTTACCACATTTTTCACTTTATTTTACACAATTCATCCGATTAGGCTGTCTGTGATACTTCACTTTTACTAACTGTTAAACAAATTTACATAACATTGTTTATATTACATACATCCCCTATCTTACTTAATAAGCAAGTAGTACTGCATACATGTCTAAATACAGAAAATAAATGATCATACCTCATATAAATCAGTCGGTCTGTCACATTGTCCTTTATGTGCAGCCATAATCCACAACCATTGGATCTCACAATCATAAAAAAAACCTGAAATGTTTAAAATTAAGGGGTGAGCAAACCACGGCTCAGTAAGAGAGTTATATGTCACACTTGATATTCATCTATCTATATGCTGAAATTTTTTTTTTCATTTTCTTTAAAATCTTCCTAGCTGGCTCTAGGCTCACATGTAGGATGGGTACTACAGTCGGCTAGGGATCCAGATAGAGTAAGGCAGATATTTTAAAATACCTGACTTGTTCCGGAACCTAGAAGCAACTGTAGAGAGTACTAATTTCGTTGTTTTCAAAACGATAAACTTTTCATTTTTTCCACAGAGTAAACCACTTATTTCTTTTCACATTCAATATACTTTAAAACACGTGACAGTTCAGTAGTAAAACAGTGGTTTACTTCTCTCCTCTTCAGTATAATAAAACACGTGACAGTACAGTGATTTGTAAATATCCAATCATTGGATAGTTACTTCTTCGATTATTTCTTTCTTAGAAATAATTCTTATGTTATTCTTTTAGAATAAACATTTATTTCTCTTTTCAAATCAGTAACCATATCGTACATCAGCAAAACAGTATATTCAGTAAAACAGTAATTCGATACGGTTCAATCAGTAGACAGTAAACAGTAGCTACCAGTTCAGAAAACAGTATAAGGTAGCTTTCAGTTCAGTAAACAGTAAATGGTAGCTTTCAGTTCAGTAAAATAGTAATCAATGGCTACCATTTCAGTACACAGTACAGTTCAGTAACACAGTATTTTGGTACGGTCTTTCATCAGTAACAGTAAACAGTAGTTCAGTACAGTAAACAGTACAGTCAATAGGATTCCGTAAATCCTTTCAGTAAACATTAAACAGTAGGTGAGACTAGGCATCACCCTACAATCAAATCATGCTATCTCGTCCACTAGGGACACAGTAAACAGTAATGAGATCTATGGCCATGATCTACAATATGTCCTCGGTGTACGCTTGCTAGGCGACAATCCGGGACGCTGATGACTAGCTGGTCAATCAGCCACGTGACAGTATCAGTATATGTGATGCATGAAGCTCGGGGCCTAAGTCTCAAAACAGTGTTAAAATCGTACCTTAGCCTTTATGGATTTCAAATACCGTAAATCAAATATCCATAAGGCTCACATGTAAATATAATCACCTTTATGAAATTTATAAAATAAATAACATTTTTCAAATTATTTCATAAAGGTATATATCCTGTTTTCCATACGATGAAGACAGTTTGAAAAATCATCACTGAAAGTATAGGAATGCAAAACTGTCTTTTTTCACAGTAAAACACATATGCACGTTTTTCCGTGCATTCAATCGAAAACATGGTTTTATAATTATCGGAATTTCAAACAAATCATTTTTATAATTTATGAAAATAAATTATTTATTTTCTAACTTTAAATTCCCATCACCATGTTTTCTTCTAAAAACACGTGTAGAGACCTCTAGTCTCGAAATCATAGTTTTTCTTCATTCCTTAACCTTTATGAAATTTTCATAATTAATTATTTCCATAATTAAAATCATAAAGGTTTTATGTAAAATCAAGTGAATATTTAAGAATATTTATAAAAATATTCACTTCAGTCTCTTTTTCATTTTCATTTCGTTTCACGTGAAATATCACCTATCGGGTGAATTTTCGGTGATTTCCTTTTCACCATTCTCGAAAACATGAATATTTTTAAATTAAATATCACTACATTCATATTTTATGAAATTTACTTAATTTCTCGATTTTCGTACCCGAAAATCGATTCATGTGAAATCAAATCTTTTATTTCAATTTTCGGTGATTTTCGGTAAATTTCAGTAATTTTTCAATAATTTTTTGGCAGTATAACGGCTGCCGATTTGGCTAGCATTCTGCACGAAAAATACAGTTTATATTTCTCAACTGGTATTTCACCACAATTTGAAACCGATAAATCACCACAATTTTCAAAACTAATCATTATAAACTGCATTTATAAATTAAATGCATAATTTAAAACATGTGGACGAATATCCTTACAGGTGGCACATGTCTCCCTTACCTGTTTCGGGTCGACGACTGCCTCTTGAAGGTCACGCCCGTGTTCACCTTGCCCGATTCCATCGGCTCTGTCATCGAGAAAATTTTCTGGAAATTAAATTCTAAAATTTAGAATTTTTTCTTAATTATTTAAATAAATAAATTATTTAAATAATTTAACACTTTTCGAGATTTCTTACCGGTTCCCGTAATTCTCGGGATTTCCCGAAATTTTCGAATTCTCGAAAATTTTTCAAATTCCCGGAATTCCTTTTTTTCTCTGTCTCTTTCTTCTTTTTCTTTCTTTTTCCTTTTTCTTTTCTTTTCTTTTCTTTTTTCTTTTTCCTTTTTCTTTTCTTTTCTTTTCTTTCCTGGCTCAGACCGGTTCCAGACCGGTCCCCTCCCCTCGTCGCCGGTTCTCCTCCGGCGGCCGGTTCTCCGGTGGCTCGATGGTCCCTCAGCTGGCCGGCGTCGAGGCGAACTCGTCAATGGCCTCAACTCGACCTGGATAGGCCGCACGGTGGCGGATCGAGTCGGTTTTCCCTCGACTTCTTCTCCTCCTCAGTCGGCCTTCCTCCGCTGTTCCCCGCCTCTTCGGTGGCATCCCACGTCTTCCTCTTCCTCCGGTGGAGCTTCGATGGCAGTGGCGATGGCCAATTCCGCCGGCACCGCCACTTTCTCTTCTTTTCTCCCTCTCGGCTTCCGTCGGGTTTTCCTCTGTTTCTGATTCTGTTTCCTTCCTTTTCCATCACCGGTCATCTCCTCCTCTCTGGCCGGTGACTACGTCTCTTCCTCTTTCCTTCTACCTTACCGGCGGTGGCAGCTTGGCCACCGTCGATCTCGCCTGGGAAGGTCGGGATCCTTCCCCGATCTTTCCTCTGTTTTTGTTTCTTTTTTTTATTTTTATTCATTTAATTTAATTATATATCCATATATATACATATATTATATATATACATAATACATATAATATTACTATTATATATATTATATTACTATATAACTATATATTATATATGTATATAAAGATATATATATATTATGTACTATCAAAATACATATTTAGGTGTGTGTGTGTGTGTGTGTGTGTGTATGTATATATATATATTTGTTTAATTTAAATTGCTTAACATTTATATATTTCTTTATATATAAATGTAGAAAATTTCATATATATTGTATTTACAATATATATATTTTCCAACTTTAATATAATTTAATATTTGCATTTTCTCAAATATGTATATACTTATATATACATAAAACGTCATACTTGAATATATATGTATTATTTAAATTTATCAAATAGTATATATACTTATATATACCAATGTATATTTAATATATACTATATACCATACGGTATTTAAATACATATGTATTTACATCAAAATACATTTATATAATATAAAATTGTATAAATATATTTCATTTTCTTTTCCTCATTTTCTTATTTAATTTGGATTTCCATTTATCCAAATTAATTTTCTCCTTTCCTTATTTTCCGAATTTCCAATTTAACTTTTCTTCACTTGAATTTCCACCATCTGTTCCTTTCTCAATTATCGGGATTTTCGCTAGTATCCCATTCTCATAATTATATTTATTTATTTATTTCCAATATTTATTTGCTCCAATATTTATTTTCAATATTTATAATTTCCAATAAATGAAAAATTTACGGTTATCACATCCTCCCCACCTTAAGAAATTCGGTCCTCCGAATTTAACTTAAGTCTAAAGGTGATACATGTCGTATACTTACGACTTTTGCCCTCTAAGTCATCTTCCAAGTAATACTGCCAGTACACTTTCAACATCAAGAGTACTTTAGACCACTACATGCTATCTTTCATCATATATATCTATACTCCTGCAAGTTCATTCATCAAATTGGGAGTCATTCATTTCATTCCTCTTTTCACATAAGAGTCCATGCACAGTATTTTTCATGTCACAGCTACTCTATGCTATTCATCATCCATTTTTCTCACTTAGTGCCAAGTCGATATAGTTTAAAACTATCAATTACACATGTCAGTCAGTTATATGTAATTGTCCCAGTAGCTTATACATCTCATGCATCTGCTCTCTCAATGTATCTTCAAGCGTTTCAATATTACGCTAAGATATTTACATCAATACGAAGCGATGCTATCAATACACTTGGGATCTCAAAGCCTTTTGCTATTTCTCATTAAGCATATGGCAACTCAGAGACTCCCATCACATGTAATGCTCACTGGAACTGTACATATACATCTCCACTGTTTCTCACTCATACTGCGACTAAGGCACTAGAGAATAGAGGATTCTGATAATGGAAATTGATTCTATTTAGATCATTAGTCCTTAATCACTTCCATATCATTATATCTCTTTTGGACTCTTTATTGTCCACAACATTCATTTTATCAAGGCTGCATCTCACTTGTAGACTTTACTATTGATCATCTCTTACAATCATAGCTCATGAGACAATCATGTTCTCTTCATGTAGTATGGTCTTTACATCTCTTTTCATAATTTAGATTCCACAACTGAATCCTCAATTTATATATTTAATCACCACATCATCTATATACTTCCACCGTTTCTATCATGTTACGGTGGTTATATGTATTATCATTTTTCATTTATATACTGGCAGTAAAATAACACGTGTCATTCATTTTACTCCTTTGAGTATCGTTACTTTCACTTGTCAAATTTGGCTTGATTTTACATCTAGCCACTGTCGTGTGATAACCAACATTAGTTCATTTTTAGTCTTACCTTTGGGAACTGTTTCATATTGATGTTCCCTTCTCATCATGCAATTTATTTCCTTATTCCACTTTCATTTTCATTTTCATATTCCCACTTTCATCTTTTCATATTTTTACTCTCATCCTTTAAGTCGGTTTTCTTAATTGGTATGGTACTATACTGCTAAGATCTTTTAAAATCTTGCATACCATCTTTTCTTTACACTTATCCATCTACTGACTTTAATTTCTTTAATTAGGTCTCATCTGTAGAGCAGCTAGTCTCATCACTCTTTTTATAGACTAGCAGTAGTATCTAGCTAGACTCATTACTTTCGTATCTCAATCATTATCTCTCTATCATAGACAGATTCACTGTCACTCTGTCATCTCGAGATCATATATCCCTTATAAGGAGACACTGTCTAGCCAAACATCTTAGTTGCCAATCTTAGCACAATTCCACAGTCTTTAAGAGTTTAAGAGTCATACCACAATGCTGCTCATTTTCCATTTGTACTTTAAACTCTATCAGTATTTCATCAATTTACTCATGTATGGATGCCTCATTCTTTAGGCTTATATACCTCACAAGGCAAATCATTAACCTTGTAACCTCAATAGGAACTCGTAAAATTCACTTCAAGTTCTAATCATCATCTTACGGACATTAGTCTCCAATCTTTTATCTAAGGACGCTTTATACTGAGGCTAGTCTTATTAACTCCTCATATATCTATGATCAGATCAATAAAGCGTCTATTTTCATGTAGATGAATACTTGTTCTTCATGAGAACTTTATTAGATAGTAAACATTTACTATATCACTTTATTTCATCTACATCTCAATATCATCAATGCTTCTCTCACTTACACTTATACAAATAAGTTTCTTATCCTCAATTTACGTTATCTGTATTTCCCTCAATCACACCTTATACACGTGCATTTCATTATTCTCACATTTTTCAAAGTGGATTTCTTAAGCTTTCGGATTTTCTTAAGTTCTCTGATATAAGCTTAGAATCAGATTTCATATTCAAAATCGAGTCAATGTTATCTCGATTCCTCCCATTTATATAACTCTGGAAGTTCTATCGGAAATCAAATCCGATACTTTCTTTAATCACACATTTCTTATTAATTCGGACATTTCATCCTCATGTCCTATCATTTGCACTGTGTATTTTCAAGGCAGAGACATTTACTATTCGATTCATTTCGACTCATACTCTACCTTGATTTCATTGTTTACTCATACTTTACAGCCTTACGAATCTCATTCCAGTAAGCTGTAGTAAGTACAACAATTATCAACACATGTTACAGCTAACCAATTTATTACCACTGTAATTTACTTTGGAATCAAGTTCATTTAATAAATTCAGGTTTAACTCCCTTAAGCATATTATCCACGAGGTTTGAACTTGGCACCCTTACGTACCTGGTTCCTTACACTCGTGTTATCATTAAGCTCCTTGTAAGAGTCCTACCCGTTCAAATCGACCGTCGGCGAGCATCCCCTAGGCGATCCTTTCGCCACAGGTTTACCCTTACTAGTGAGTCGACGATAACATTGTTCGCCCGCATCTCACAACACATGATCCACTACTGGTCACCCATCATTGGGTCGCCCATCACAGTTTTGTCTCAAGGGTTCTGAAGAACTTAGGTTAGCTGTCATCTTCTTCTGTTTATCACTTACCGTTCTTATATATATTCTCTAATTTACAGTACTCCATACAGTACATCAATTTGCAATGCATAACTCAAATGCTCCGGTTCTATAAATAAATATTCATTTAATACCTCAAAAACAGTATAAATGTATAGAACCGTAATTAACCATACTGCTATGGATTTCATCATCTGTACTATTTACTTTTTCAATCAATTTCTGTATTCATTTCACTTTCCATAATATCTACGATCCCGTAATAGTTATCCGAGTTGTACACTTATAATTCAAGCCCTTACAATCAATAACCGGACCAATCATCTTATGGCATTCCACTACACTTTTTATCAGATCACATCATATAAGGCCTCGGCCCGTCCGTCGTCCGCCTTTACACATGTGTACTATCCCTTTTGAGAATGCCCAGCCCGTTCACTAAGTCACCTCTCAAGGTTTTATCATGAGGCCTAGCCCATTCACTAGGTCACTCACAGTTCGCTTCCGTAATCTAAGTGTCAATGGAATTAGTAATAGGGATCAATATATCCATATGACATCCTTTATGGCATTAATAACCCCATTATCATCAATGGATTCAAGATCTACTTAGTTTTATCACAATTCAGACTTTGCCCAACATAGGGGCATTTTCGTCATTTTGACATTTATTCCTTTCTCCTCAGTATACATTTGAATCAATGAACTGATCATTTATGTGCTGATAGTATCCTTTCTCATACTAATATCAGCAATTAAAGATCTTGTTTGATTTCGACAGAGAAGTCCACTAAAATCCATAATTAGATTATTCTACCTGTAATTCAGCTTTATATCATCAATTTCTCTGTCAAATCAATTAAATCCAACCTCTGTTGGTCTATTCTGACTCCCAATAAAATTTTGGAGGTAGGGGTATTTTGGTCATTTTTAGCCAAAAATTTTCTCTCTCTTCAAATTACCTTCAATCGGTGATCTTAAAGTCTATTTAATGATGATATGTCATTCCCCTCCTTCATACCATCATTTTCAGGTCTTAGTTCGATCCGGACTGTAAAGTACTAATGGGGCCCTCACCTAGTCCTTTCGGTTCCTTACCGAACAGGCCTTCATTTAGATTATAAAAATCACCAATTTTCTGGTAATTTCTGAGCCTATTATTTTTTTAACATTCTCAATTTATACTTTCTCACTCCCTTTAATTTATTTTTCTCAATTTACAATCATTTATTTTCTCTATGTATTCAGACGACACAGTACTACCGGGGATGTTTAATACTTTTCTTTCTAAAAGTATCCATAGACATCAGGCCAACCATGCTCTGATACCATTAACTCTGTAACAACCCATTACCACATTTTTCACCTTATTTTACAAAATTCATCCGGTTGGGCTGTCTGTGATACTTCACTTTTACTAACTGTTAAACAAATTTACATAACATTGTTTATATTAAATATATCCCCTATCTTACTTAATAAGCAAGTAGTACTGTATACATGTCTAAATATAGAAAATAAATGATCATACCTTATATAAATCAGTCGATTTGTCACATTGTCCTTTATGTGCAGCCATAATCCACAACCATTGGATCTCACAATCATAAAAAAAAACCTGAAATGTTTAAAATTAAGGGGTGAGCAAACCACGGCTCAGTAAGAGAGTTATATGTCACACTTGATATTCAGCTATCTATATGCTGAAAATATTTTTTTTTCATTTTCTTTAAAATCTTCCTAGCTGGCTCTAGGCTTACATGTAGGAAGGATACTACAGTCGGCTAGGGATCCAGATAGAGTAAAGCAGGTATTTTAAAATACTTGACTTGTTCTGGAACCCAGAAGCAACTATAGAGAGTACTAATTTCATTGTTTTCAAAACGATAAACTTTTCGTTTTTTCCATAGAGTAAACCACTTATTTCTTTTCACATTCAATATACTTTAAAACACGTGACAGTTCAGTAGTAAAACAGTGGTTTACTTCTCTCCTCTTCAGTACAATAAAACATGTGACAGTACAATGATTTGTAAATATCCAATCATTGGATAGTTACTTTTTTCGATTATTTCATTCTTAGAAATAATTCTTATGTTATTCTTTTAGAATAAACATTTATTTCTCTTTTCAAATCAGTAACCTATCGTACATCAGCAAAACAGTATATTCAGTAAAACAGTAATTTGATACGGTTCAATAAGTAGACAGTAAACAGTAGCTACCAGTTCAGAAAACAGTATAAGGTAGCTTTCAGTTCAGTAAACAGTAAATGGTAGCTTTCAGTTCAGTAAAACAGTAATCAATGGCTACCATTTCAGTAAACAGTACAGTTCAGTAACACAGTATTTTGGTACGGTCTTTCATCAGTAATAGTAAACAGTAAACAGTAGTTCAGTACAGTAAACAGTACAGTCAATAGGATTCCGTAAATCCTTTCAGTAAACATTAAACAGTAAGTGAGACTAGGCATCACCCTACAATCAAATCATGCTATCTCATCCACTAGGGACACGGTAAACAGTAATGAGATCTATGGCCATGATCTACAATATGTCCTCGGTGTACGCTTGTTAGGCAACAATCCGGGACGCTGATGACTAGCTGGTCAATCAGCCACGTGACAGTATCAGTATATGTGATGCATGAAGCTCGGGGCCTAAGTCTCAAAACAGTGTTAAAATCGTACCTTAGCCTTTATGGATTTCAAATACCGTAAATCAGATATCCATAAGGCTCACATGTAAATATAATCACCTTTATGAAATTTATAAAATAAATAACATTTTTCAAATTATTTCATAAAGGTATATATCCTGTTTTCCATACGATGAAGACAGTTTGAAAAATCTTCATTGAAAGTATAGAAAGGCAAAACTATTTTTTTTCACAGTAAAATACATATGCACGTTTTTCCGTGCATTCAACCGAAAACATGGTTTTATAATTATCGGAATTTCAAACAAATCATTTTTATAATTTATGAAAATAAATTATTTATTTTCTAACTTTAAATTCCCATCACCATGTTTTCTTCTAAAAACACGTGTAGAGACCTCTAGTCTCGAAATCATAGTTTTTCTTCATTCCTTAACCTTTATGAAATTTTCATAATTAATTATTTCCATAATTAAAATCATAAAGGTTTTATGTAAAATCAAGTGAATATTTAAGAATATTTATAAAAATATTCACTTCAGTCTCTTTTTCATTTTCATTTCGTTTCACGTGAAATATCACCTACCGGGTGAATTTTCGATGATTTCCTTTTCACCATTCCCAAAAACATGAATATTTTAAAATTAAATATCACTATATTCATGTTTTATGAAATTTACTTAATTTCTCGATTTTCGTACCCGAAAATCGATTCACGTGAAATCAAATCTTTTATTTTGGTTTTCGGTGATTTTCGGTAAATTTCAGTAATTTTTCAATAGTTTTTTGGCAGTATAACGACTGCCGATTTGGCTAGCCTCCTGCACGGAAAATGCAGTTTATATTTCTCAACTGGTATTTCACCACAATTTGAAACCGATAAATCACCACAATTTTGAAAACTAATCATTATAAATTGCATTTATAAATTAAATGCATAATTTAAAACATGTGGCTGAATATCCTTACAGGCGGCACATGTCTCCCTTACCTGTTTCGGGTCGGCGACTACCTCTCGGAGGTCGCGCCCGTGTTCACCTCGCCCGATTCCATCGGTTCAGTCATCGAGAAAATTTTCTGGAAATTAAATTCTAAAATTTAGAATTTTTTCATAATTATTTAAATAAATAAATTACTTAAATAATTTAACACTTTTCGGGATTTCTTACCGATTCCCATAATTCCCGGGATTTCCCGAAATTTTTGAATTCTCAGGAATTTTTAAATTCCCGGAATTTCTCTTTTTCTCTTTCTCTTTCTTCTTTTTCTTTCTTTTTCCTTTTTCTTTTCTTTTCTTTTTTCTTTTTCCTCTTTCTTTTCTTTTCTTTCCTGGCTCAGACCGGTTCCAGACCGGTCCCCTCCCCTCGTCGCCAGTTCTCCTTCGGCGGCCGGTTCTCCAGTGGCTCGATGGTCCCTCAGCTGGCCGGCGTCGAGGCGAACTCGCCGGTGGCCTCAACTCAACCTGGATCGGAGGCACGGTGGCGAATCGAGTCGGTTTTCCCTCGGTTTCTTTTCCTCCTCCGTCGGCCTTCCTCCGCCATTCCCCGCCTGTCCGGTGGCATCCCACGTCTTCCTCTTCCTCCGGTGGAGCTTCGGTGGCAGTAGCGGTGGCCAATTCCGCCGGCACCGTCACTTTCTCTTCTTTTCTCCCTCTCGGCTTCCGCCGGGTTTTCCTCTGTTTCTGATTCTGTTTCCTTCCTTTTCCGTCACCGGTCGTCTCTTCCTCTCTGGCCGGTGACGACGTCCCTTCCTCTTTCCTTCTACCTCGCCGGCGGTGGTAGCTTGGCCACAGTCGGTCTCGCCTGGGAAGGTCGAGATCCTTCCCCGATCTTTCCTCTATTTTTGTTTCTTTTTTTTTAATTTTTATTCATTTAATTTAATTATATATCCATATATATACATATATTATATATATACATAATACATATAATATTACTATTATATTTATTATATTACTATATAACTATATATTATATATGTATATAAAGATATATATATATTATGTATTATCAAAATACATATTTAGTATATATATTTGTTTAATTTAAATTGCTTAACATATATATATTTCTTTATATATAAATGTAGAAAATTCCATATACATTGTATTTACAATATATATTTTTCAACTTTAATATAATTTAATATTTGCATTTTCTCAAATATGTATATACTTATATATACATAAAATGTCATACTTAAATACATATATATTATTTAAATTTATCAAATAGTATATATACTTATATATACCAATGTATATTTAATATATACTATATACCATACGGTATTTACATACATATGTATTTACATCAAAATACATTTATATAATATAAAATTATATAAATATATTTCATTTTCTTTTCCTCATTTTCTTATTTAATTTGGATTTCCATTTATCAAAATTAATTTTCTCCTTTCCTTATTTTTTGAATTTCCAATTTAACTTTTCTTCACTCGAATTTCCACCATCCGTTCCTTTCTCAATTCTCGGGATTTTCACTGTGTCCCATTCTCATAATTTTATTTGTTTATTTATTTCCAATATTTATTTGCTCCAATATTTATTTCCAATATTTATAATTTCCAATAAACAAAAAATTTACGGTTATCACAGCACTGTAGACAGCCCAACCGATGGTAAGTAAGATGTAAAATGGTATAAAAAAACTGTATTTCGGATCGTGATAGCCTTTCCTAGGATTAATTATGAAAATATATATTTTAAATTAAATTATTAGTGAAGGCACTACAGACAACCCAATCGATGGTAAGTAAGGTGTAAAATGGTATGAAAAACGGTATTTCGGACCATGACAACCGACCACCATCATCTTCAACATCACACCATTCCTCCATAACCAAACTTAAGGAAAGAAAGAAAAGCTTCCAAAATACATAGTAAAACCACTTAAAACTGAAAACTCTCTTCTACAAAGTTGTTCTAAATTCAGTGCTTTACAAACCCATACCAATATTTACATGTAAAGTGGACAAAATCAAAGTTGGAGGCTTTTCACGTGTTAAGGGATTGATCTTATGTCCTAGGGGATCGATCCCATGCTCCATTTCACGCCTCCAAAGCATTCTACCAATAGAGGATCAATCCTTTACCTTAGGGGATCGATCCCTCATGTTTTTTCTGCACTTTTCTGAGTTATTTTGAGTTAGAAATGATGTGATCTTTGGTTTTAATTTACCCCAAAACATTTATGAATTTTATGAGAGTTTTTCTTGACTTTCTCCAATGAAGACTTCGTCCAAAAACTTATTAAGTAATTTTCTAAACTTGTGTTCAATATATTCTAGAGAAAATTACTTAATGAAAACATTCAAACTTATTTTGTAAAGTATTAAGACCAATAAGAATATATAATTAAATCATGATCTTAATGTTTGATATGAACACTTAAAATGGTTTGAGAGAATCATGTGTGATAAAGGAAATTTACAATATGAAAGAAACACTAATGCTTACTTAAGTTTTTGTCATTTCAAAATACATAAGTCAATTTAAAGCTAATAGACATAAACTTTTATTTTGTTCAATTTAGGATATGTTTTCGATTTTGCTCAATGTAGGATTTTTTCACAGTACTGAGCCACACGTGCCGTTAAAATACTAACGGCGTTAAATTTAATATTTTTTGTGAATAAAAAAAATGTTTTTGCTAATTAAAAAATAATAACATTATGTTAAAAAAAATAAAAACAAAAAATTAAAAAAACTTTCTTAGCTTTCTTCTTTCTCGAAAACCCATCTTTACTCAGCTGTTCTTGATTTTTTTTAGATTTTAACTGAAAATCTTTCATTTGTTTTTGTTTGTGCAAACATTTATATAGGTGAAGCAAGCGTCAAACATCGAAAATCGTTTTCTTTTTGAAATCCGACACTTAAAATCTGTAAGAAGCTTGGGTAGCTAAGTTCGTTCTTGGTGAAATCCTTACCAGCATTTCTAGATATTGGGGATTTGGTTTTAGGGTATCTGGTTTTTGGTACTACAATGAGTTCATCTAGCATTTCCAGTTCAAGGTTTGATTAGATGTTATTGGTTTGTAATTCAAATGACTTAATTTTCTGTCAGATTATCTATTTGTTTTGATTTAATTTATTTTTGCAGTTTATCCAGAGATAGGTGTTTTGATGTTAGATCATTTAAGCTAATCAGAAGTAATTACATTGTTGAATTTGATTATGAAGGGGAAACTATTTTCTGTCATTGCAAGTTGAAGGCACCTAAGTGGACTTCATGAACCAGCTCAAATCCAGGAAAAAGATTTTATGGATGCTCGCAGTACTCGGTAGTTTGCAATTTTCATATTGTTAGTTGCTAGATGAATTTGAAGGATGTCAGAAAGTTAGAATGTTAGATGAATATTATGTTTCATATATTAGACAATAAAACAACATATATATTTTGTATAAAAAAATAACTTTTTTTTCATTTTAAATGTAGGATACCGTTTGTGGTTTTCATTTATGGCATGATCCCAAATTTTGTGATAGAGCAAGGGAGATCATCAATGAGTTGAGGAAGAGAGAAAAGATGTTGTATGATCAAGTCAAAGAATTGAAGAAGCAACTGTCAGAAGTAAAAAATAATGCTGTGGATTACATTGAAGGTGAACTTATTGAAGAAAATTTTTAGCTGAAGAGGGAGCCTAGTATTTTAACATTGAAATACAAAGAAAAAGATGATTACAATATATGGAAAGTTATGTTTATTATGTTGTTAGTATGTGTTGTTTTAGCCATGTTTATGTTTATTTTGAATGGCAAAAGAGAAGAGAAAATTTGAATGCTTGGTTTAGGGATGTAAATCATGACTAGATATGGGATGTAAATCATGGCTAGTTCTGTGTTTTTTTTTTACCATTTTGTCAATGTACACAGGATGATTAATGTTATACGAATGTGTATGTTATTTGCCAACTTTGTTATATGAATGTGTAAATCATAGTAGGTTGATTTGTTATGTCAACATGAAATGCAATTGAATTTACAATAATTTAAAGTTTTTGAATAATACATAATTTCATTTCATAAAATATAAGGTTTGTTAACATGAAGTTCAAGAGCAAATAACATTAAACATCATTTATACTAAAGAAAAATAGTTGCTCTTTAACATTTGTCTTAATCCATATTTTGTTTTCCTTTCCACATTAGAAATAGAAAATCAAACAGAAAATCAGATCCTTCACATCTTTTGTTTTCCTTTCTTTGCATTTTGACTCTCTTGAGTAGCACTTATGTCTTCAGTAACTTGCCCTTTGCTTTTGCCCTTACCCTTGGATTTCTGACCAGTAATGGAGATAGCCTTCTGACTTGACAACCCAGGCTGTTAATAAAATATATATATATATATATATGGTAGCATTTAAATCAAAACAGAACATAACAATCTAGAACATACTATACTCATATTTAAAATTTGTGTCCCTGTGTTGATGTTTGTATATAACCCATACCCTTCTATTCTTTTTTGCTTGCTTCTCATAGATGTAGTAGGTGGTTTTCCCAGTGCAGGCTTGTTGGCAGAAATGGCCCTCCTCCTCCCACTGGTTCTACTTGGATTGTTTTTAGACAGTGGACTTCCACTTCCTCCACCGGTCATGCCATAAAGTCTTCCATCCCCATATGCAAAATAGCTACTAACATCTCTACCTTGCACTTGATGCACTTGTGCATGTGTAGAAGCATTACCAGAGATAGATGCAGATACAGATGCAGTAGCAAAAGATAACCCAGATGCTGAGGCAGATGCAGTGGCTGTGGCTGTGGCTGGGGCTGGTGCTCGGGCTCGGGCTCGGGCTCGGGCTCGGGCTGAGGCTGAAGCTGAAGCTGAAGCATCAGCCACTCTTTGTTTCTTTCTTCCCCTTCCTCTCCCCCTTTCAACAGCACCTACCTCAACATCATCAGATAACTCCACATTGACTGTATTACAGTCACCTTGGTCAAAGTTGTCTCCAAACATCTGCTGACTTGATTGTTGCTACTGTAGAAAGAAATAGGGGGTTAGGTTATAGTCTTTAATTGCATAAAAAATTAATTATTGTATTCTAATGAAACATAGAAGTGACAAATGAATTTACCTCATTACCCCTCATAGGACAACCTCTTTTGTTGTGCCCTTCTTTATGACAGAAAGTGCATGTCATAATTATGCCCTTCCTTGATAGACTACCTCCTACCTTTTTCTGTTTATTGGGCTCATTTGGGTCTTTTCTTCTACTTAATTTGGGCCTGCTTGGCGTCTTCCTATACTCAGGTGGGTTGACTAGGTCTTGTGTAGTGGATGTGGGCCATTCTTTAAGTCCAGACATGGGCTGAAGTACATTACCATATGCTAACATATAGATCTCTTCATAGTACCAATTAGAGACATACTCCTCAACATTTCCCCTACAGTCTCTAATTGCACATATGGCATGCGCACATGGGATACCAGACAGTGAAAACCTCCTACATGTACAACTCCTATGTTCTAAATTTACAACAAACCTATCCTGACCCAACTCAACTTCATAACCAGCATCCCCATTAAATAGAACAAAACACTTACAAGCAATTTCAGAATTATTTTCAATCACCTTCCAAATGTTTGGACCAAGGTTGCCTCTCCACTTACTACACTCTTTCCTTTTTCTCACAATCCTTGCCATCATATTCCTTCTAATGTCTTCAAGCAAAGATATGATTGGTTTCCTTCTTGCATCCAGCAATATCTCATTAAAAGCCTCACACGGATTATTCTCAACCAAATCAATTCTAGAGTTTGTGTTGAAGAAGGTTCTAGACCATTTTTGAGGTGGGACTCTTAATATGTCGTTAGCTACTACAGGTTTCTTACTAGCTAACTCATTCAAATTGTCCTCATACTGCCTGACAATGGTGGACTTAGCAATCTTCCAGAAGCATTTCTTCATTTCCAAACCCCTATGTCCCCTACTAGCCCAATTGACATAAACATGCCTAGCATAAAATCTGTGCTCAGCATCTAAAAGCAACTCATCAATTGCATTGTCAAGGCCTTACATAAAAAGAAGAATATCAACATCATTTATTTTATTAAATAAATAACTAAGGAGAACAGGTTAAAAAATTTACCTTTTGCTGGTTTGTCATTGTAGTCCAGCCCACTCCATTTCCAAGATTTTTAATGTCTGACTTCAAAAGTTCAATAAACCATTTCCATGAAGACATACATTCAACTTCCACAAGTGCCCATGCAACTGGAAACATTTGGTTGTTCCCATCTCTGCTAACAGCACATAATAACTCCCCTTTTGTCAAGCTTTTTAGAAAACAACCATCTAGTCCTAGAAAGTCCTAGAAAACATCTGCAACCATTTTCTAAACCAGTTTTCAATGCATTCAAGCATATATAATATCTCTCAAATGTAAGTTGAGAGTCTGGATTCTATCTATGTACTTGCATCTTCATTATGCTACCAGGATTAGTCTCTCTAATTACATTTGCATAATCCCACAAATGTGCAAAATGCTCCTTATAATTACTTATCACCTTCTCTGCCACATACTTCTTAGCCCTCCTAGCCATTCTAATTTTCACACTTGTTCCATATTCACTCCTAACTACCTCCTATACATCTAAATCCTTCATGAAGGGGTTTCTTATAAACTTGTCAGTATACAGTTCAGCCAAAATGGCCTGACTCAACCTTGGATTTGTATACACCTTGTTGCAATCATGAGTATTCATATAAGTCTTCACTTGAAATGATTGCAATTTCTTATTAAAAGATGCATATATCACCCAAGGATAGTTAGGTGCAGCACACTTACCCCTCACAAAATCCTTATGGTTTTTAGCCTAAACAATAGCTCTATTACTATGGATAGCCAATAATGACATAGCATGCTTAAACTGTTTTGAATTTTCAAACAACATGCCTAAATCAATATAAGGTATGCTGCTGTTAGGAACATAGACTGGAAACTGACTTCTCCTCCTACTAGCATCATCCACAATGTCCTCCTTGTCACTAACATCCTCACCATATTCATTAAAGTCAAAATACTCACAATGATATCCTTCTATCTCAGCCCCTTCACCAGCTTCGTCATTCACAGACCCTGTTCCCTCAACCTCAGCCCCTCTTACACCATCTTCATTCATAAGCCCTCCTCTCTCAACATTAAACCCTCTTCCCTCAGCCTCTTCCCCCATAGCCTCTTCTCCCTTAGTCCCTTCTCCCCTTGCCTCTTCCCCCACAACCTCTTCTCCCTCAGTCCCTTCTCCCATAACCTCTTCTCCTTCAGCCCTTTCTCCCACAGCCTCTTCTCCTACAGCTCCTCCTTGCCTATTACTTTTCCTTTTCCTATTCTGAAACTTGAGCCTAGCAGCAACTATTTCTTCATCCTTACTACCACTTAAATATTCACTATCAATAGAATATACAGAATCTTTATCGACATCATTATTTGCATTTATGTCTACCTTAGTATCAATCCTATTTGGCTCATTATGAGCCTTATTTGCCTCATTATTAGCCTCTCCTAAATCATCATTCATAGATTCAACAGGCACATTATTTGCCTCATTAGTTTCTTCATTTGATGTTTGACTTGATATCTGAAGAATTACTTCAGGTTCATCTACACCATGTTCTCTATAGACATCTATAATGCTTGACTAGTCATATATCCTATCATATCAAGAGTTGTTTTATCATCCCAAACTAACCTAAGTCCATCATGTAGTGTTTTTCCGGGCATTAAATAATAAATCCTCCTAATGTTAATAAACCAGCATCTTCACAAACACTCAACAACTCAAAATAACTAACCTTATCCGGATCAAATTTCAAGTCTTCAACTATATCATTTATGTATCTTAGACTAGGACCTTCACCAATAAATTGTCCTGCATAATGAAACCTTATGGTAATAGCTCAAAACTCATCTATGCACCAAATGAAAAACATATTTTAAGTAAGAATTCTTAATCAATCAACATTTAAATTTAGTCCAATATTCACAATATCACAAATCCTAAATCTATCCTACACTTTTACATTGCCAAAGAAAAATAATTAATCGAAAATCACCAAATTAGCAAATTAGTGCATTATACCCAAATTAAGAAATTAGTTAGCCTAAACAATAAAAACATTAAATTTATAACAAAATTCAATAAACCAGTGCATCTCAAACATAAATCGAACAAGTGACCAACATTTCAATAACCCCCAAAAGAAAAAAATAACAAATTCGAACAACTAACCTGCTATGGCCTATGGACGATTTCCAAATGAAAACTCCCCTTAAATTGCTTCGTTTTGCAACAGAGTACCTCGCAATCGCTAGTATCGAAGCTCACGAACAAATATTCCTAAAGATTTTGGCAAATTTTGGAAGAATTTGATTGTTCCCAATTCTATCGATGGAAAACCCTAACTTGATAAAAAAGCCCTAATTAAAAACCCAAAAACTTTCGTTTTTTACTTTTATTTTTGTTTTGAATTATCTTCACTTCTATTTTTTTAATTACTATTAAAAAAGCCTTTAATTTATTATTTTATACATTTATTTGTTTTTTTAACCTGTTCACGCTACTATACAGCACGTGTGGCTCAGTACCGTGAAAAACTCTTACATTGAGCAAAATCGAAAACGTTTAATCCTGAATTGAGCAAAATAAAAGTTTATGTCCTTAATTGAGAATTGCCGAAAATGTTAGATCTTGAATTGAGTATTTAGCCTCCCTTAAGTTGAAAAAGTACAGAGCTGGCACATCTAGTCTCAAACAAAGCGAAAGATAGTTTATCACGTAGCATGGGCTCACGGCACCGGCTGTTTGGCAAGCATAGACTTGACCTTTTATTTATAGTGGAAATTAAAAGCCGGCTAGCAGTGGTACACATACTACTGCCTCGCATTAACAACTTGTTTGATCGCCGAACTTGCCTTCTTAAACATGAACGGCCATCCATTGTTGGCGAGAGCCAAACGGATTTGTCCATTATGTCCTGCTCTTCCAATATCGCTGCACAAAGTCGTGCATGACTCACAGACTGAAGGACAGAAAGAAAGCTTGTAACCTATACCCGCAGTCTCAATCTTAAACCAACTGGTCAAAGTGTTAGGCCCGGGCTTTCCTTTAACTCCATCGGTTGTCAGCCACCATTTCCTGGAGGAATAGTCATAATCGTCAACCTTCCACACAGTTGATGTTAAGCACAACTGTCTCTGATGGGAACGAACTCTATGTTCATATCAGTGGATTCGCAGACGACCTTATCATTGGTGTCCAAATTTGAGAATATCACTAGGGTGCCATTATCCACGTTGGATTGTCTTTGGACAACGATTTCTCGGCACTTTTGATCTTTATCCCTGCCTAGAGCTAAGCCACCACCTCTGGCGCCCTATATTGTAGAGACGACGTAATATTCCTCACCTCTTTAGAGCTTGTCACTGTCAATGTCAAGCACAGGCTTGTTTCTAGCGTTGGCTACCCCTAGTGTTTCAAATAGCGGCCGCTATCTCGCGGTAGCAGTGGTGGCCACCACCGCTATCAAGGGAAAAACGGATGTGAAGCTATTGATGCTACCATCCATTCTTAGTTGAAATTGGGTATTGAAAAAAATTTCAGAATCAGCAAAAAAATTTCCAACAGAAGACAGATCAACAAAATCCAAAACAAATCCCTAGTTTCACACAATTATAATTTCAGTTTCAATCAACAGAAATTCTTAAGAAACAACACCACAACACAACAATTAGGATGAGTTTTGATATTGGAAAGTAATTAAGAAATTTATTTAAAACTTAAAATCATTTACCTTTTCAAGTAGAATTAGATCAAGGAAGGGGATCTGTCGAATTAGGAAAGGGGATTCTGTCATGGTTCTGGACTTTTTAGCTGCTAGTTAGTGAGGGGCTAAGCGACTATTGAGAGCTCTGTTTTGTAGTCATACTCTGTAGAAGCAGGGTAGAGAAAGACTAAGAAGAAAGGAAGGCACTAGGCGATGACGCAGTGGAGTGGTGGAGGCACGGCGGGGTGTGGCCTGGCGTGGGGCTGTGGGCATCTTGGTTGCTATCCGTCGACGGAAGCTGGGTTCTTGTCTGGAGAGAGTAGACTCAACGAAGGAGAAAAAGAAAGCAAGAGTGAGGTCTGTGAGTGAGGGTGGGTGAGAAAGTGTTGTGATGAACGCTTGAGATGAGGGTGATCTTTGGGATGTTTGGGATTCTAGATTTTTGGGTTTTGTTTTTATTAAATATATATCAGATAATATTAAATTAAATCTGAAATTAAATTATAAATGTAATATTTAGTTGAATTTCTATTGTAATTAAATACATAGCATTAAATATAATTATAACTCAAAAGGTAAAGATAATATTGATATTTGATAATATAAATGATATAATTAATTTAGATGAAAAAAGATTTGATAAAATTTGGATGAAAAATTCTTTAATAATTTAAATGAGAAATAATTAATACATTGATTTTTATTAATACATAATTATTTATCTTTAGTCTCATAATTTGTTATTTTTCAATTACCATAAATGATTTTCTATATATGAATGCTTTCCTATAATTCAAAAAAAAAAATTATAAGTAACATTTTTTTACATAAAATATTAACTTAAAATATCATAAATTATTTTAAAAATTATAAAATAAGACTTTTTATAATTATAATTATAATTATTACATTTTGTATAAAAGTTGTGCGAAATTTAAAAAAATTCACGACCGCGATGGCCGCGATGGTCTTCGTTATTTCCGCAATCGCGATAAACACAACGCGACCGAAAACGCGGCCGCGACCGCAATTTAAAACAATGGCTACCCCCCAAAGGAATGATTTTGTTGTGAAGGCAAAGAGAAGAAAAACCATAAGAGTTGCGGTCTTCGTGGTTTTGTTGCGAAGGCTTGATATGCGTTTGGTTTTGATGCCGGTTGCTTGGTTTGCTACTTCAATTTATAGAGGTGGGAATGGTTGTAAAACCTCGGTTAGATACCACGCGTCAGTACATCATAATCCTTGAACGTCGCAAACTTTCAAATAATACATTTTGCCACTCGGGGTGTAATCGAGCCGAGCCGAGTCGATACAGTGAGGTGCTTGAGTTCGAGCTCGACTCAAAAACTTGCTGCTTTGTACTCGGATCGAGCTCGATCGAGTCTTAATTTTTAAGCTCGAGCTCGGCTAGAGATTAAAATCAAGCTCGTTTATTAAGCTCGATTAAATGCTCGATCTCCAATTCATTTATATATAATTATATATTATGTTTTAATAATAATAATAATAATAATAATAATAATAATAATAATAATAATAATAATAATAATAATACAGCATCAATAATAACAAAAATCATTAAAAAATGAAAATAATTACAGTCACAATAAATCTGATAGATTGTAATCCTTTAGTTATTTGAAAGAATTACCTTGAGATCTTCAATCTTTATCAATTCCACCTTTTTGCCCAACTTAGCCAAAGTGTTGTTCCTTCAAAATAATGGATCCGAAAACTATAGTTCAAAACCATATGAACACATCAAAATTTTAAAAAGTTTATAGGGTGATGTTGCAACAACTACTACAAGATCAAACAAGAGAATTTAAACACCACTTTTTCACTTCAAAACAAATATCTATATAGGCGATTCCATAGCTTTATACAGTGCAACACAGAAAAGATTTATACCATGAGAGATCTGGTTCGGGATGAGGGGTAGGTGTGTCGAATTTGGTGACAAGAGGGGCTAGGTGCACTGGATTTGTTGTTGGAGGAGGCTATGTGTGTCAAATCTGGTACCGAAGGAGACTATGTGCGCCAGATTTGATGTGGACTATGACTGGAATGTGAACAGAGTGTGGTCGCTGGTGCAAGGTCACTGGAGTTGAGGTGGCGCGGTTGTAGATCATGAGAAATTTCCTACAGGTGCTAGTCGCTGGCAGGTGCAGCTTGTTGGGGACTTGGGTAGCTGGTGGGAGTGGCCTGAGTGGTTTTAGTTTTGGGACTGAAATTGAAACGTGAAAATAGTTTAGGCGTTTAAGGTTTCTAAAAATGAATGGCAGATATAAATGGGTAGGGTAAATAAATAATTATACTGTAAAACTATAAAATATATATTAAAATAACAAAAGCTCGATAAGGCTCGTGTGCTACTCGAGCAGACTATCTTAATGTTCGAACTCGGCTCGCTCAATAGCTCGAGCTCGAGCTCAGCTCAACAAAAATCGAGTTGAGTTCGAGTTTTTTTCAAGTCGAGCCCGAGTAGCTTGCAAGCACCAGTGTATCATTTATACCCCTATTCGCCACGTTTCAGAAATGGACTTAGGTGGACGTGGGACCACAATTGAGAAACTTCCGAATAACATGTTTCAGAAATAGACATGGGATGGAAGCTAGGACCACAATAGAGAGAAATTCTCTGCATGCATTTCCATTGTTTCTCTTTACACTCTCATTATTAAACACCATCTCATTTACTGTATGTTTGAATAGATATTAGAACAGTTGAAGAATGAAAGGGAAAAAACGTAACTAAAAAAATGAGAAAAAATAATTCTAACAATTATTGTTTGATTAAGTATTGAAAAATAAAAAATATTTATTGTAATTTTTTTCAATTATAATATCATTTGTTTTAAATTTTATAATACAATTGTTAAAGTTTTTTTCAAGTTTTATTTCCTTCTTATTTACTCCATATTAAGTATTAAAAAAAAAAACCAAAGGATGCTCCCTTTTCTTCTCCTTCCTTAACAAAAAATTTTTTCTCAAACAAAAAGAAAAGTTTTCAACTTTACATTATTTTATTTAACTTTCTTTTCTTTTCCTTTCCTTCATTTCTCAATATAGGGTTAAAGAATTAAAAGATCATGATTTTTCAACACAACAATTGCATGCAGAAATCTTTCTTGCTAAAATGCATCAACTCTTTGAAATTTGTCTCCAGGAGATCAAGTAAGCCAACGAGTTTATCAACACTACAAGAAAAATGACTTTTCAGCAACGGAATTTTTCTGTCTCTAAAATTAAGCATCAGCGATGGAAAAAGTTTTAGACTTAGTGATGGAATTAGTGATAGAATTTCGTCTGTAATCTGCGACGGATAGTATTCCATCGCTAAATATGGTGTGAAGCCATTGTTTATTCAGCACCAAAATTAGAGACGAAATTAGCGATTCCGTCGATGAAAGAAAATTATGGTTTTGAATCAGTGACGAAAAATTCCATCGCTAAAGACTCATCAGCGATGGAATGAGTGACGGAAAAATCTGTCGCTAATTCCCTCAAATTAAAATTTCTTTAAATTTTTTTATTTTTTTAAATATTAAGTATTAGCGACGAAATTTTTCGTCACTAATGATCTTTAGTAACGGAATTAGTGACAGAATTTTCCGTAGCTGATTCCTTATGATATAAATATATTTATTTTTTGTTTATTTTATTTTCTAAAATTTTTAAGCATCAACGACGAAAAATTCTGTCGCTAAAGATCATTAGCGACGGAAAATTCCGTCGTTGATTCCATAATATAAAAATTTATTTAAATTTTATTTTCTTATTTTTAAGCATTTACAATGGAAATTTTCCGCTGCTAATTTCATCGCTAAAGATCATCAGTGATGGAATTAGCAACGGAAAGTTTTTCGTCACTTATTGTAAAATTAAAAAATACGCATATATTTTTTAATTTTTTTAGCAACGGATTTTTTTGTCACTGAAACTTTTAGCAACGGAAAAATCTGTAGCTAAAACTCCTCAAAAATCGACATCACATTAGTCAAGGTGTGTCAGTTTAGTATTAGCGATAAAATTTCCGTTGCTAATCCGACAAAAATTTCATCGGTAAAACCTCGAGAAACGTGAATCTCCCCTATTTCTTTGGCTTCCCACTCGGCATATCCCATTTTTTCTTTTGTTTCCCGCTCCCTCTCTACCTCTCCTTTCCTGTCGTTAGATCCTTTTCTCTTTTTTTTCTTTGCTCCGATCGATGGATCCTTGGCTGCCGACCGTCCAGCCACCAAAGCCTGCGGCTGCTTCTCTCTCTTCTTTTGCTCTCTTCTATATTAAAAAAAAAACAAAATACCAAAAACCCAAAACCAAACCATTGTCCTACCGCTGGCTACCCCCAACCATCGGCCTCCATCACCACTTTGGTATATATTTTAACTACAAGAAAAATTTTACTTATTATTTTGTAATGTTAATTTTTTGTAACTTATAAATCTTAAATATTTAGTTAAATTTTTTTAAGTATTGTTAATTATTCTGTTTTATTTATTTGTATATATTTTCATATCTTTATTTCTGTATATATTTATTGGAAAATTATCCTATACACTGTCAGTGGAGTTTTTTAACTCCACAAGCGGGGTTAGGATGATGACATGTGTCCCATTTTATTTTCTTAATATTTTTAAATGACACATGCCATCATCCTAACCCCGCTTGTGGAGTTAAAAAACTCCACTGACAGTGGATAGGATAATAATCCATATTTATTTATGTATATATTTATTTTTGTATATAATTATTTTCGTAATGAAACGCATAAAAAAAGCCAAAAAAATGCAAATTAGTGATAGAATTCATCTTATTAGCGACGGAAATTATAGCATCAGTGACAGAATCCATTGAATTAGCTTCAGAATTCATAGAATCAGCGACGAAAAATTTCGTTGCTAATACTATCAACAACAGAATAAATATATCATCAGCGACGAAAAGTTCCATCGCTGATTACCTTCAGTGACAGAATTTTTTAATAAAATTAAAAAAAATAAAAATCTAATTGGAGACGAAAAATTCTGTCGTTGATACTCGTTACTGACCGATTTGAATAGACGGAATCAAGTTTTCAGCGACAAAAAAATTCGTCCTTGATTAGATAAATTCCGTCGTTGATAGATAAAAATTTTCGTCGCTAAATGAAGTTTTCTGCAACGGATGGATCATCAGCGACTTCGATTTTTCCAACAGAAAATTTTCGTCACTAAAGGGATTCAGCTACGGAATTTGACCTTTAGCGACAAAAAATTCTGTCGTTAAATCCGTCGCTGAAGGTTATTTTTTTGTAGTGCAATCTAAACCAAGAAGGGAAATTAACCAGAGAAAAACAAGCTTTTAAACATTGCATGAGTATCATAAATTAATCTGCGAAATCTACTTTGATTTGCTTCATTTCCATCCCCTTGCTAAATCCGACATTGCAAATTATATGGTGCTTGTCGAATACTTGCCTCACTCAAATTGATTTTATAACTAACAGTTAATTTGGATATTTTTCCAATCAATGCAGAAACGTCCTCTTCTCTAATGAGACCATGAATACTTTCTTGATTTCCCTCAGAGCTACTACAGCAGAAATTTTTGCAGGCCACGTAATGAGGCCTACTACGTACCGGAATCAACGTCATGAATTTTCATGACACCTTCAGCCATTTTTGCTGAAGAAACTACAAAGGTTGGCCTAAATCAAAGCCATAACATCAGGAGAGGACCATATGTTCTTGGAAATTAAGCTTTCATTTTTCTTCTTTAAATTGAAACAAAGACAAGCCAAGAGATGATGTAGATTTGGAGGAAAAGAGAAGAGAAGAGAAAAGAGGAAGAGCATAAATAAAAAGAGAAAATTTTAGTTTTAGGGATAATAAAGTAAATTTCATAAGATTAATAAAACCATTTAACTAAAATGTATTTTTGAGATAAATTTAAAATAATTTATTGTAAAGATCAAATTTGACCATTTTAAATTCTTTTGTTATTTGAACTTGGAGAAGCGGTTCGAACCTAGTTTTTTTAGCTCAAAAAGTTCAAGAATACATATGATTATTTAGAGTTTATTTGGACGTATAATAAGATTTAGTTTTAGGGATAATAAAGTAAATTTCATAAGATTAATAAAACCATTTAACTAAAATGTATTTGGATAATTATTACATACACTGACAGTGGAGTTTTTTTACTCCACAAGCAACGTTAAGATCGTGACACATGTCCTATTTTATTTATTTTAATATTTTTATAAGACACATGTCATGATCTTAACGCTGCTTGTGGAATAAAAAAACTCCACTGTCAGTGTATGTAATAATTATCCAATGTATTTTTGAGATAAATTTAAAATAATTTATTGTAAAGATCAAATTTGACCATTTTAAATTCTTTTGTTTTTTGAACTTGGAGAAGCGGTTCGAACCTAGTTTTTTTAGCTCAAAAAGTTCAAGAATACATATGATTATTTAGAGTTTATTTGGACGTATAATAAGATTAAGTTTTGGTGATATTAAAAATAAAGATATTCGTAAAATTAATTATTGTAGTGTTGGGATTAGATACTATTGCAATAGAATTAAAATCACTTATAAGATATGTTTTCGGATGCGAACACAACAAACCAATGAAGTAAAGCAAAGTGAGAGAACAAATAATTGTCAAGGAGATTAAATTAAAATTTATATATAAGTGAAATTTATAATATGCATTTAATATTTTTGAAAATAACAAATAATAAACAAATCCTTTATATGACATAATTTTTTGATTTTTTGTTAATAAATTTAAAATTACTAAAATCATTTTATATTCAATTATATTTTTCTAAATGATTTTTATAACAAATGATATTGTTTATTATTAAATATTTAAAATTATTTTTTATGTATATATTAATATATTATTTAATATTTAAATCTGTAATTTTTTACTTTTCTGGCCACCAATCTTTAATTTTTTATTTAAAAAATAGTGACACATTAATCTATATTAAAATAATATATAGAGAGAATTTTAAATAATAAAAAATATAATGATTATATGTTGTATGTATAAAATTATAATTTATACATAGAGTTACATGTATATATTTATATATTTAAGAATTTATATATGATGCATTGACAGTATATAGTTTTTATACACTATTAATCAATCATAAGATTACACTTCATATGAAAGTCTTTAAAAATAAATATTAACAAAGATTTTAAATTTATTTTTAAGGACTTATACATTTTTAGACTTTATTCATATATGACATATTATCTTATAATTAACTGATAATGTATAAAAAATATAAATTATTAATGTATTATATATAAACTCAATATTTAAATAAATGTATAATTAAAATTTTAAAATAAAAAATAACAAAAGAAAAAAAAAAAGAAATGAAGCGTAGGGAATATTCTTTCATGAAACCTTCTTCCTCTAATTTCCCTCCAACTCAAAAAAATAATAGTAATAAATAAATGATTGATGGAACTTTGAATTATACTGCACCACATATGATATCTTATCCATCTGACGGAGTTATCTAAATACAACGATCCTACCCATAACATCCAAATAAATATTCCTTTCTTTCGCACCTTTATGAGATAGAAGACAAAAGTTGAAAATGCCCCTAGGCAGTAGGCCCCCATTTCCTTTTTTTTTTCTTTTTTTAGTTGAATTTTTAATATTATAAACAAAATTATACTTTCGTTTTTTATAAGAAATTTTCGAAAAATTTATTTTTTCTAATAAATAAATTTTAATATTGTTGTTGCCCAAAACAATAATAAATATGTACTGACGTCGATATTGTCTTTTTTTTCCATGTGTCTCCAAAAAAGTTCTGGAAAAAAAGAAAAGTCAGAGGGCGCAAGGGTTTTTCCCTGCGCGCGCACTCTGATGCTTAAGTCAAACAGGGTTTTGGCAGGGTCTTAGTAGGCAAATAGAGCTTAGGGTTTTAAAAATGATACCTGTGACCTATTTATAGGAGTTATTTTGTGTGTAATTACTTTTAAGCCCCACAGCTTAAATAATAATCCAGTTGATCATTTATGGGCCTTCTGAGTCCTCTTTCCTCTTGGGCTTAGATTATCATTTGGCTCAATGGTCTTCAACTTGACTTATTGAAAAGCCCAGTAATCTTTAACCTAACCCACATCAATTGCTCCCCACTCTTTTGCAGGGTTTACCCTATGAAAGAGTATATAAAGAATGGACTTTTCAAATTCTTTTGCTATCCTCTTTCTGGGATTATCACAAGAGTCTTTTCATCTTCACTTGAGGGCTCAACTAGTGAACTTCATTATTATTTGTAACAGAAACGACGTCGTGTCATCATTTCTTTTGTCAAGTGTCTTTTCAGAACACTACCGGGATACATTTTTCTCCTCTGAGCTAAATGCTTCTCTAGTGGAATATACCACCCTTCTTTTCAAATTCAAGGTCTTAGCTGACCGAAACCAAGAGCTATAAGGAGAAAAATCCGGCAGGTCGGAGCCACCAAAGCCTTTTGGTTTCATCAGATGCGATTTGTGCTTGGCATGCTCCTGATTGGTTGAAGCTTGATCCAGATACTGAGGATTTGGAACCTTTTCTAAGGATAGACACTTATAAAGATTTATCTGATCTTACCAGCTCTTAGAAGCCTTTTTGTTGACTCGAGATGGTCGAGTTTCTCACAAGCTTGGACAAAGACTTTTAGATAATCCAGAGACTAATTTTCCTAAGGATCAAGCTCTTAACATTATAGCACCTCGGGATGCACATGCATGGGTGCCAGTTAGTTTCGATACTCCTTTTAATGCAGAAGTTAATCTATAGTGGTCCCCAGTTCTTCTTATGAAGTACTTACATCTGAAGAAGAATTCTTACTTGGGTATCGCATTTATCCGTACACTTTATTGCTTGAGGATTTCACAATTTGCCCATCTCGCGCATTTTTTGCTTAGGGACTTTTTGTTTGCCCGTCTCGCGCATTTTCGCTTAGGGACTTTTAGAATTGATAAGACTATAACATTATTTATATCCGAAATGCCAACATAAAATGTTAAATGTAATTTGTCAACCAATTGCAGCACATATCCAATGATAAATTGTGACATACCTCGTGACATACCTCGTAACATACCTCACAGCCTGCATACTGTGTGCTCCCCAAGTTTTTCTTTGCGACTTTTTGTGTCCAAAGAAGAACTTTTACTGGAGTATTGGTCCTATCTTGCGTACTATCCACTTAAGGACTTGTTAGAATATAATATCATTTATATCCGAGATGCCAACATAATACGTTAAATGTAATCTGATAAAATTGTAACACACCTCGTTTAGAGACTTATTTTTGCCCGTCTCTCACCCTTTTGTGCTTAGGGACTTTTGTTTGCCCGTCTCACGCACTTTTCGCTTAGGGACTTTTTGTTTGCCCGTCTTGCGCACTTTTCTCTTAGGGACTTTTGATTTGCCCTTCTCGCGCATTTTTCGCTTAGGGACTTTTGTTTGCCCGTCTCGCACCCTTTTGTGCTTAAGGACTTTCTGTTTGCCCGTCTCGCGCACTTTTCGCTTAGGGACTTTATAAAGAATTGCCCGTCTCGCTCATTTTTCGCTTAGGGACTTTTAGATTTGCCCGTCTCGCTCACTTTTCGCTTAGGGACTTTTGTTTGCCCGTCTCGCACCTCTTGTGCTTAGGGACTTTTCATTTTTTGCGGCACAATACCTTTTACTTATACAGTATTTAGCGTACCTTTACACCATATAGCTCCCCAAGTTCTTCTTTGAAACAGTGTTGTCATTCCTGTTCAAAGATGGACTTTTTCTCGAGCGTTGTGCTTGATGATGTACAGAGTTGCCTAATCCTTTTTCGCTTTGGCCACCCAAAATGGCTTGCCCATAGAGTTCTCTCTCCTAGGCGAGTTCCTATATCGGTTAACAATGGCTTGCTTGCTTAGGTCTTAGGATGGCTGTATTCTTACTCATCATTCACAACCGTACTCGCATGGTGGCCACTAGCTCGTCTGACCTTTTGTGCCCTGCCTGGTTTTTGCCGTTCATCTATGTTCTTACGCATCTGGGTGAACACGAGCGGGCATTTGAAGTTCTAGCATGTTCCTTCAGGTCTTTGGTTGGGGCTCGCCCAATAGAGCTCTCCTGGACTTACGCTTGCTTGTTTTTAGTTCTCCATCTAGCTCTTTCCTTTCCTGGGTGAGCTAATCTAGCATTGTGTGCACACTTCTGCCAGATCCTTCGGCTTATTCCTTGCTTGCCAATCTAGATTGTTCCTCACGCCTTGGTACGTGCTTTACCGGTCGAGCCTTGCTGTGAAGGCTGGGTTGTGGCGTTGGTCATGTAATCGCCGTATGCCACTCAATCGTCAAAAGTGCCAGTGGTCTTGTGCTCGCCACATGACACTACACTCGTAAGCATTGCTTTATGCCTTGTGTGCAGGAGGCTAGGCTCACGGGAGCCATTCACTTGTCTAGAATGCCTGCAGTGTGACTTTTTTTATCCCGCACAACTGTTGCATAGAACGAACCACTTTATCGTGATATATCCTATCGAATGTGCTCACCATTACCTTTTACCTATTGGGCAAGCATGCAGCTTGGGATTAGTGCTCGTGTATTTGCACTACCACCTTGCGTAAGGTGAATTGACCTGTTGTGGCAAAAGCCCTTTTGTTGCGGCGGTGCCTGCCGTACGTTAGCTGTTTTTTCGATCTTTTACTCTACAGGCCGTGCTTGCCATCGTCTCTTTACTGCCCAAGATTGTAGCGTATGTGCGGTGTTCGTCCTCATGGCTTATTCTTTCGCCAAAACTCATGCAGCGTTAACTGTGCTTGCCTGTTCTGGCTGTCGATAGGCGAGCCATAATCTCTAATTGAAGGCCTACGATGCAACATGCTTGCCATATAAACGCCTGCGTGTGCTCTTCGTGTGGTACCTTACCTCCTTTGCATGCGTGAGTGGCTATCTCTCGCCAAAGGGTCCTGCTGCATGGTCTTGCTCGCCCATCACTATACCAAGTGAGCTCGCGTGCGGTAGACGAGCCTATCGCGCGCGGGAGCTCCTATCTCGTCCAAGGCCTATCGCGCGTGGGAGCTCCTTTCTCGCCCAAGGCTTGTTGCGTGCGGGAGCTCCTCTCTCGCTTGAGGGAGATGTCGTGTGCGAGAATCATTGCTTGCCTGCTTTGCCGTTCATGTGCCGGTTTGCTATCTAGGATAGCCCGTGTTCGAGTCACGTGTTGTGCAAAATAATTTTTACATTATTTGTGTGCGCATCCTTGCGGCAGAGTGGCATGCACGTGGACCTTACGCAAGCTTGCGACATAGTGGCCTGCTGCATTGGCCTTGTGCGAGATAGCGGCAGAGTGGACTGCATGTGGGCTGACGCTCGCATCTGCTTGCAGCTGAGTGGTCTGCCCCGTGGGTTGTGGTTGCCTGAATTGCTTTATCGCATGAGCCTTGCATGCAACAGACTATTCTTTCACGTGAATAGTATACCGTATGCACCTTACCCGCGACAGACTGTTTTGTCGCGTGAAATAGTCTGTCACATGCACCTTACCCGCGATAGACTATTCTGTCACATAACATAGTCTGTCGCATGGCTTTCGCGCACGACAGACTATTCTGTCGAGCGAATAGTCTGCCACATGCATCTCTCGCGTAAAGACTGTTCACGAAGAGTCTCAGACATTTTTTATTAACGTCTTATTTATTGAGGTAGTTGACCATTCATTGCTTTCTTTTTCCCACAGTTTCTTTTCGAGAAAATATCATATAAAATTGCCACTTCTCCTTAAGCTCTGTCTTTTTCATTCAAACGATGTATAATAATATTCTTAAAGCCCATCCAAGTTTGCTGCTAATTTTTGGTTCATTGACCCTTGCCTGCCTTTTCCTCATGTCCCATCAACCCATAGTAGTAACAGAAATCTGGCAGCCTCTTGTGGCCAAACTTCTGTTTGTGGAAGCCATCTGTTAATCTGTTATACTTATAGACCTCTCCAAAAAGTTCTCTACATTTAGTTCGACTCTCATCCGGAGAAAACGTCCCCATCTGCCTTTCCCGCTCACGTATAGGAGGAACAAAAATTGCTTTTCTTTTGTCTTTAGCAGTGCAGCAAGTAACGAAATTGGCAGCAAATGGTGGCGCGACAGACTTGGATTGGTGGAGCAAAGGGACGGCAATCTTGGTAGGAATGAGCTAGCAGCAACGAGCGACGCCGACAACAAAGACTTTTTGCTGCTACTCCACCCTGCGGTTTTGTCTCCTTCGATTCAACGATTCTACAATTCTACTTCAAATCGGCTATATTTGCTTCCCTTGGCTTCTAGTTACAACAATTCTTGGTACTGAACCATGTTACTCTGCTCCATAGGTCGCGTTCGGTTCTGAAAACAACAGCTCTTGGTTTAAGCAGCAACTCTCTAGCTCCGTTTTTCACATGTTTTAACAGCTACTTTTCTTGAAACACAGCAAATAGCAGCTCCGATCCCAAGGCTCTAGCAGAAACCGAAAATGCAAAGTTGATGGAACCGTAATGGGTACAGAACAACAACTTAATAGGAAGCAAGGATGGTGGCGTGAAAGTCGCAGCAGGCAGAGAAGATGCAATGCATAACTTGTTGAGACGTCCAGCAATGATTTAGACGGAGCAGCAGTAAAGTAGGGCGTGGGTTGTAGGCGTTCAGCACCGGTTATAAACTAGACGGTGGTTAGTGCGGCGGCGATGAAGATGGTGGCTCGACAGGAATCAACGGTGGAAAGAGAGCGGGCAGCGTTGGAGAAGAATAGAACCACTAGCTGGCAAGGCAAGAGTGGTGCGAAGCGATGGAATGAGTATGCAAGGGACGCAACAAATGACGACAGCAGTGAGGTCTGTGACAGCAATGATGGAAGCTGTGCTGGGCGATGCAAGAATGGGATACGGACAAACGTGGGTTTCCAAACTGTTTAAGAGCAGGAAACGTGTGAGGAAGGGAGGCGGTGCAGTGGTGCTTCGGGGCACGAAGGAAATCGCAGTCATTTTCTGTTGACAGTGACACCCACTTTAATTAGTTTGGTTTGACTTACATAAATAGATTTTGGCTTTATAATATTATGCTATCTCTTGCCAAGCCTGTCGCATTGTCGCTGGTTGTTCTATCCAACGTGTCTCTTGCACAGTGTCCCTCTCTCGCCTTTTTTACCTGTCGCGTGTAGCCTATCTTTAGCTCCAAGGCCGTCGCGTGTAGTCTATCTTTAGCTCTAAGGCCTGTCGCATGTAGCCTATCTCTATCACCCATTACATGTCACGTGTGAGAACCTATCTCTTGCCTAATGCCTGTCGAATGCGAGAGACAGTCTCTCGCCCAAATACTGTCTCTCGCCTACTTCTTTGTACTCTGTTGCCAGAGATCTTCAAGCGACAAGCAAGGCTATCGCTAGTAATATGTACTCTATCGCCAAAGGCCTGTCGCACGCGATAGCCAGCCTATCGCCCAATACATGCCACGTGCCTCTCGCTACCTTGCGACAGAGTTCCTGTCGCAAGCCGTGGGCGCGCGATTTTGCTCTGTCGCCTGAAACCTTTCGTGTGATAGTAGTCTGTCGCCTGAAACCTTCCGTGTGACAAACTGTTTTTGTTGCGTGTGTATATATATTTTATTATTTTTTTTATTTGTGTGCGACAGAGTCTTTTTTGTGAGCTTCTTTTGTGCGTGAGACTTGATGTGCGACAGACTGTTCTGTCGCATGCACTTTGCGCGCGACAGACTTTTTTTTTTTGCGTAACCTGTGCACCCTTTCGCAACCTACATACCCTGTCTCCCGCAGGTCATCTTTTTACCAGCTTTTGTATTTGGCTTTTTTGTTTGTTTCCCACAGACGGCGCCAATTGTTGTTGCTCAAAACAACAATAAATATGTACTGACGTCGATATTGTCTTCTTTCTCTACGTGTCTCTAAAAAAGTTTTGCAAAAAAGGAAAAGTCAGAGGGCGCAGGGGTTTTCCTCTGCGAGCGCACTCCGATGCTTAAGTCAGACAGGGTTTTGGCAGGGTCTTAGTAGGCAAATAGAGCTTAGGGTTTTAAGAATGATACCTGTTACCTATTTATAGGAGTTATTTTGCGTGTAATTACCTTTAAGCCCCACAGCTTAAATAATAACCCAGTGGATCATTTATGGGCCTTCTGAGTCCTCTTTCCTCTTGGGCTTAGATTATCATTTGGCTCAATGGTCTTCAACTTGACTTATAGAAAAGCCTAGTAATCTTTAACCTAACCCACATCAAATATAATAAAAATAAATAATAATTTTAGATTTATTAATTTAACTTGTAATTTTTTTATTCCAAAATTAAAGATAAAATTATATTGATATCTTTTTAAAAGATTTAAAGTTATCATGAAATAATTTAAAAGTTAAAGATCAAAATACAACTTACATAAAAAATTTAGAATTATAAGTACACTTTAACTGATATTCACACAAATGAAGTGTGGGCTGCACGCGGGTATGGCTGAAGCAAGTGAAACAATGTCATTTTTGTTTAGCTTTTAAACGCCAAAACTGGTGCATTTTGAATGTGTACAAAGGTCCGTTTGATTAACATATTTTATTTTTAGAAAATATTTTTTACATTTTTTTAGTGTTTGGTACACGTAAAATATTTTCAGTTAATAAAAAATGAGATTCACTCAATGAAAATTTTTTAAGGATTTTGAAAAATTATTTTCCTTTTTCAAAAAAAAAAAATTTTCAGACTCATGCCACCCTTAAGAAAAAAAGCCCTCTATTGAAACTCAACTCAATTTATATTGAGTTGAAAAGATTTATGAGATGTTACAAATTATACAATCAAATATGTGAATTCTATCATTTCTATTAACATTTAATAAAGATAATTTTTAAAAAAATTGTTCTTTTCATCTTATTATTATTATTATTATTATTATTATTATTATTATTATTATTATTATTATTATTATTATTGATTTAAAAATATTATTAGTAGTTAATTATATGAATAATATTAACAAAAATATAGATTTTTTAGAAAACAATAATCAACAAAAAATATTTTTTAGCATATCAACCAAATAATAAAAAATATCAATTTTTCTAAAAAAATCAAATTTTTAAAAATCATTTTCTGAAAATCATTTTATGCGAACCAAACAGATCCTAAAACTCAAAATTTTATAAAAAATTTCTACTTTTCATTTTGTTGATTTGTTTCTATCTTTAGCATCCAAGGCTCTAGCTTCTCTGAAAAAAAAAAAAAAAAACTCTGGCTTCTCTTTAAACCAAATAATTTTTGGTTGCTAAAAACTTCAACCAGTCTTCAGGAATTTCAACGAAAAATTCAACCCTCGGTTCCCAACCTCCGAACAAACTATAGACCTTAAGAAAACTCAAAATCGTTAGATTCTACCGCCTGGAAAACTTCTCTGGTCGCTGTCTTCCACCACTGACCGACCACCAAATCAAAAATAAATAAATAAGTACACATCTTCGATTCCTCTACCTTTCCTAAGCTTTTTTAGTTGAGATATTTCTATTCGAGGTTTGATTAGCTTGATAAAAATCTAGGTATTCACATTGAAAATTAAATATAAAAACTGACAGAATAAATAAAATATTTTTATAAATAACTAAAATTTTCAAAGAACTTTTTCTAATTAAGAAACGAAGTATTATAGATTATTCACAATATGGAATTTCAAGAAAATTGCAATTGAGTAATATTTTTGAAAATTCTTAAGTAAAAAATTCTCTTAAAGTTTGATCAACTTGATGAAAAATTTAACAGGCACATTTTTAATACCCGATAATTTATATTCATTTTCAAACAAAAGCTGGGTAGAGATTAAATTAGAAATAAAAGCATAAAGGCCATAATAAATATTAAATTAGAAATAAATATTAAATTACAAATAAAGGTGATGTGGGTCAGGTTAAATACTACTGGGCTTTTCTATAAATCAAGTTGAAGACCATTGAACTAAATGATAATCTAAGCCCAAGAGAAAAGAGGACTCAAAAGGCCATAAATGATCTACTGAGTTATTATTTAAGCTGTGGGGCATAAAGGTAATTACGCGCAAAATAACTCCTATAAATAGGTCACAGGTATCATTCTTAAAGCCTAAGCTCTATTTGCCTACTGAAACCCTGTCTGACTTAAGCATCGGAGTGCGCGCGCAGGGGTTTCTGATGGTTTTCTATTTTGCAGAACTTTTCTGGAGACATGTGGAGAAAGAAGACAATATCAACGTCAGCAATCAATCATTGTTGTTTTGGGCAACAACAATTGACGCCGTCTGTGGGAAACAAACAAAAAAGCCAAATATAAAAATCTACGACAGGCTGCGAGAGACCGATTACCTGCGAAAGATAGGTCCTGCGCGCGAGAGCCTTTTTGGTGAGAAAGTGTCTCTCGCCTTAAATATAAAAAAATAATAATAAATTATATACACGCGACAAACAGTCTGTAGCAGGAAAAATTTCATGCGACAAATATTCTGTTGTGCAAGGTGCACGCGAGAGAACGATTCACAAGCACGGACATGACAGACACTCTATCGCAAGCTAGAGCGAGGCTCACGCGACCCCGAGAAACGAGATAGGCTCTCACACCCGACAGTCTTGAGAGAGAGCCTCCCGCATGCGACAACATTAGGCGATAGGGTGGCTCTCGCGCCACGGGCTTGGGCGCGAGAGGTTGGATCTCGCGTGCAACGTGTGTTTGGCGAGAAAGTGGCTCTCGCATGTTACGCCTCCCTTGGCGAGAGGATTGGGCGAGAGGGTGAATCTCGCATGCAGCGTATGTTGGCGAGAGAGTGGCTCTCGCATGCTACGTCTCCCTTGGCGAGAGGATTGGGCGAGAGGGTGAATCTCGCATGCAGCGCATGTTGGCGAGAGAGTGGCTCTCACATGCTACGTCTCCCTTGGCGAGAGGATTGGGCGAGAGGGTGAATCTCGCATGCAGCGTGTGTTGGCGAGAGAGTGGCTCTCGCATGTTACGTCTCCCTCGGCGAGAGGACTGGGCGAGAGGATGAATCTCGCATGCAGCGTGTGTTGGCGAGAGAGTGGCTCTCGCATGCTACGTCTCCCTTGGCGAGAGGATTGGGTGAGAGGGCAAATCTCGCATGCTACGTCTCCCTTGGCGAGAGGATTGGGCGAGAGGGTGAATCTCGCATGCAGCGTGTGTTGGCGAGAGAGTGGCTCTCACATGTTACGTCTCCCTCGGCGAGAGGATTGGGTGAGAGGGTGAATCTCGCATGCAGCGTGTGTTGGCGAGAGAGTGGCTCTCGCATGATTACGTCTCCCTTGGTGAAAGGATTGGGCGAAAGGGTGAATCTCGCATGCAGCGTGTGTTGGCGAGAGAGTGGCTCTCGCATGCTACGTCTCCCTTGGCGAGAGGATTGGGCGAGAGGGTGAATCTCGCATGCAGCGTGTGTTGGGGAGAGAGTGGCTCTCGCATGTTACGTCTCCCTTGGCGAGAGGATTGGGCCAGAGGGTGAATCTCGCAGGCAGCGTGTGTTAGCGAGAGAGTGGCTCTCGCATGTTACGTCTCCCTTGGAGAGAGCCACTCTCTCTAGCCAGTTCTGGTTTCTGCCTGGTTATCTCCGTAAAGACGTTCTGGCACCCATGTTTGAAGGCGACGAATAAAGGGGTTTTCATTCCATTTGGCTGCGCTACTATTCAACAACCCTGGTTGTCTCGAGAGTAATTCCAACAATCCAGGAACATCATCGGCCATTATACCATTATAATAGCTAAAAAGAAAACTAGTATGAGGACCGGTGTCATCTCGCTTTTAGTTGCAACTGGAAAATCAAACCAAGTTCCCTAGCCTATCTAAAGACTAAAGATTTAGTGATAAATGAGAACTTACAGCAGCATGGCACAATCAACAACACAAAATCTTGTGTCAGTAATATATATATATATAAAAGAGTAGCATGAAAGAGAGTAGCCATTCATCACCATCTTAAAAAAAAAAGGCATGTGAATTTCATTGTCTGGTCTCTCATGATTGGAGGGATGCAGAGAACGGACTAATTGCCATTGTTTTTGCAAGGAGAGAACACTTTTACAGGCATGGAATAAATAAATAGACTATAGAAAAAACAGAAAGATGTAGGCTGGAATGTGAGCTGTTGCTCGCTGGGCATGTGTGTGGCTATATGTATTTTGTTTTGAGAGAAAATGGATTCCGCACGAAAGAGGCATTGGTGAGAGAGTCTCTCGCTAGCGACAGGCATTGGGCGAGAGAGCCCCTCTCGCACGCGACAGATCTAGGATGAGCCGCACAGAAGGTTCGCCCAATTCGGGTGAGCATAGGTCCCGCGCGGAAGGCCACTCTGGCGACGCGGTGCTCAACCACGCGACAGCCAGAGTGGCAAGCAAGGTCAACACGACAAGCTTCACGGTGAGAGTGTGGCTCGCCTGCGCGACAGCCAAAGCGAGCGAGCAATGATTCCTGCACGAAACAAGCCTTGGGTGAGAGAGGAGCTCCCGCGTGCGACAGACCTTGGATAAGATAGGGGCTCTCGCATGCGACAGGCTTGTCTACCGCACCCGAGCTTGCCTGGTATAGTGATGGAAGAGCACAACACTCACATGGTAGGACCTTTGGCAAGGTAGAGCAATAGGCGAACACAGATCGCACGTGGCAAGCTCCCTCGACGAGAGAGTGGCTCGCCCAATAGAGCAAAGTTGGCAAGCACAGGGCCCCCCGCAGCAAGCATCTTTGGCGATATATTCGCTTGCCCACACGACAGAAACTTTGGTGATAGAGCGGCTCGCCCATGCATCAGCCAATGCAGGCGAGCGAAGAACCACGTGGACTGTTACTTTGGCTCGCGCGTGGGAGCGGAATGCAGGCGAGCAGGACTAGGCGGCAAGACCTTTTGGCAAGAGATAGCAACTCGCGTATGTAAAGGAGGTAGGGCGCCGCATGAAAAGCACACACAGGCGTGAATGTGGCGAGCATGTTGCATGCGCAGGCCTTCAATGAGAGATGGAAGCTCGCCTATCGACAGCCAGAATAGGCGAGCACAGTCAAATGCGGCACGAGTTTTGGCAAAAGAGTAAGCCACAATGGCGAGCACTGATCCCAAGCTGCATGCTAGCCCAATAGGTCAAAGGTAATGGTGAGCACATTCGATAGGTTATGTCACGATAAAGCGGTTCGTCATAGGCGACAGCCATGCAAGCAAGAAAAAGTCACACGACAGGCATTATAGACGAGCAAATGGCTCCCGTGAGCCCAGCCTCTCGCACACAAGGCATATGACTTTCGGCGATTGAGTGGCATGTGGCGATTGCATGACTAGCGCCACTGCCCAGCCTCTGCAACAAGGCTCTCTCAGTAAAGCACGTGTCAAGGCAAGAGAAACGATCTTGATAGGTAAGCCATTTTAAGTGACCAAAGCGAGAAAGGATTAGGTGACTCTATACATCATCAGGTGAATGCCCATGTAATGAAGGACCGAGCGAGGATGCGCTCTCCCAGACAATGAGAACTCCGGTTTGCAAGCGAGACTTTGGTGAGCCCAGCCGCAAAAGCTCTCTATGAACACAGCAGAACTCGATTGGTGATCTGGCTGAACGCCCAGCAAAGAAAAAATCAAGATGGCGAGCACATTTCAAATGCGACAAGCTCTCTACTTTGATAAAATAACAATGAAGAAAATTAGGTGAACACAGCACCCGTAGGCAAGATTCCCCTGTTAGCACAATGCAGGCGAGCAAAGAACACCTGAGTCATGCCTTTCGGCAGTGGCTATCAACGCTGGTGAGCACAAAATCCAAACTACTGGTTCGCCCATTAGAAAAAACTTTGGTGAGCACATTTAAATTTGACGATCCCAGCGCACGTCCAAGTGCGGGATCTAAGCGGAATGATCTAGAGTCTTCTAGATCTAGTGCGCGCACTAATCCGACAGAGTACCCAAAAGCTTCCTTCGGCCCATCTGTTGATCGTCTAACACAGAAGCTTTCAAGAACTGCTCTAGCAACCATCTAGAAATGGCTTAAGAGCCACACACTTGGCCTATTGACAACCACACATGTGAAAGAGGGTTTGTCTATATAAAGGGTGTGTCAGCTTCATGAGTCCTTTAAGCGAGACAAAGATGTGCCAGCTTAGGGTGTCGAGATCAAGGCTGTGCCTCCATTGCAAGTGTCCGAGGTAGGCACTAGCCACTGTCGTGAAAGGCAGCAAGCCAGGGAGAGCTTGGTTCAATCGAAAACAACTTGTGGTAAGCTCGTAAAGATAGATTGTTGGTACTGAGGCACGACTTAGTGCACAACCCATGGTTGACAGCAAAACATCTCAGCACTCGTACTTTACAGATTTTTCAAAGACAAAGACTTGGAATGACATGTTGCAGGAATAGAAGAAGAAAAAATGGAAGCTGGCCAAAGAAGACGCGAGACGGGCACAAATAAGTCCCTAAGCGAAAAATGCACGAGACGGGCACAAATAAGACCATAAGCGAGAAGAAAACGCGAGACGGGCACAAATAAGTCCCTAAGCGAAAAATGCGCGAGACGGACACAAATAAGACCCTAAGCGAGAAGAAGACGCGAGACGGGCACAAATAAGTCCCTAAGCGAAAAATGCGCGAGACGGGCACAAATAAGACCCTAAGCGAGAAGAAGACGCGAGATGGGCACAAATAAGTCCCTAAGAGAAAAATGCGCGAGACGGGCAAAAATGAAACCCTAAGCTAGAAGAAGACGCGAGACGGGCACAAATAAGTCCTTAAGCACAAAAGGGTGCGAGACGGGCACAAAAAAGTCCCTAAACGAGAAAGTGCACAAGATAAGCACAAATAAGTCCCTAAGCGAAAAATGCGCGAGGCGGGCCAAACAAAAAAGTCCCTAAGCGAAAAATGTGCGAGATGGGAAACCAAAAAAAAAAGTCCCTAAGCGAAAAATACGCGAGACGGGCAAATCAAAAGTCCCCAAGCACAGGAGGTGCGAGACGGGCAAAACAAAAAGTCCCTAAGCACAAAAGGGTGCGAGACAGGCAAAAATATCTCTAAACAAGGTACGTGACTTTTTTATCATATTACATTTAACGTATTATGTTGGCATCTCGGATATAAACGATATTATATTCTAACAAGTCCTTAAGCGGATAGTACGCAAGACAGGACCAATACTCCAGTAAAAGTTCTTTTTTGGACACAAAAAGTCGCAAAGAAAAACTTGGGGAGCACACAGTATGCAGGCCATGAGGTATGGTACGAGGTACGTTACAATTTTATTGGATGGATATGCGCTAAAATTGATTGACAAAGTACATTTAACATTTTATATTGACATTTCGGATATAAAAACGATGTTATATTCTTATCAATTCTATAAAGTCTATAAGCACAAAACAGTGCGAGACGGGCAAATGAAAAGTCCCTAAGCACAAAGGGTGTGAGATGGGCAAACCAAAAGCCTAAAGCGAAAAATGCGCGATGTAGGCTATGCATGTACTTGAAGCGAAAAATGTGCGAAGTAAGCCACGTACTCAGAGAAAAAAGCCTGAAGCGAAAAATGCGCGATGTAAGCTACGCATGCACTTAAAGCGAAAAGTGCGTGATGTAAGTCATGCATGAAGTGCTTGTGATTGACACAATAATTGAGCGGCATAAGACACATATGTAAAAGAACTTGAAGCAAAACATGTACGAGGAAAGTCTGATTACTACGTAAGATTAATACAAGGTAAATGTGTAGTTGCCTCTGTAGATGAGTTTAAAAATGTGTTGATCAGTTTGTAAAAGACTAAGTTCTTTCACAAAAAACTGGGGAGCACTCTAGATTAACTCCTGCCTCAAAAGGAGCATCGATACTAACAGACACCTAAGTATGTACGTCCTGAGGCGCTATAATTATCCAGATCATCTTCGTCCAAGCCTGTGAAAACCCCAACCATCTCGGGTCAATGAAAAGGCTCTTAAGGGCTGGTAAGATCAGATAGATCTTTATAAATGCCTATTCTCAGAAAAGGTTCCAAATCCTCAGCGTCTGGATCAAGCTTCAACCAATCAGGAGCATGCCAAGCACAAATCGCATCTGATGAAACCAATTAAGAACATATGCACCCTCTTGTGGCATTTCTTGACGATGCGACCCCATGGCCTTAACCCAGATTTGGTTTTCTTCCTCTTGGCTAATAGAAGGCTTTGGTGGCTCTGCAATCTTGTAATTTCTCCTTATAGCTCTTGGTTTCGATCAGCTAAGACCTTGAATTTGAAAAGAAGGGTGGTATATTCCACTGCAGAAGCATTTAGCTTAGAGGAGAAAAACGTATCCCGGTAGCGTTATGAAAAAACACTTGACAAAAGAAATGATGACACAACGTCGTTTCTGTTACAAATAATAATGAAGTTCACTAGTCAAGCCCTCATGTGAAGATGAAAAGACTCTTGTGATATTCCCAGAAAGAGGACAGCAAAAGAATTTGAAAAGCCCATTCTTTATATACTCTTTCACATGGTAAACCCTACAAAAGAGTGGGGAGCAATTGATGTGGGTCAGGTTAAAGACTACTGGGCTTTTCTATAAATCAAGTTGAAGACCATTGAGCTAAATGATAATCTAAGCCCAAGAGGAAAGAGGACTCAGAAGGCCCATAAATGATCCACTGAGTTATTATTTAAGCTGTGGGGCTTAAAGGTAATTACGTGCAAAATAACTCCTATAAATAGGTCACATGTATCATTCTTAAAACCTAAGCTCTATTTGCCTACTGAAACCCTGTCTGACTTAAGCATCGGAGTTCGCGCGCAGGGGAAAACCCCTGCGCCCTCTGATGGTAACTTTTCTAGAGACACGTGGAGAAAGAAGATAATATCAACGTCAGCAATCAATCATTATTGTTTTGGGCAACAACAAAAGGTGATAATAATGAAAATAAAATACATGGAAATATGTTAAAAGTGATGAAGTTGGATAGAGATTTAAAATAACAAAAACTCCATAAATGCTTAACCAATTCAATGACGGATCTTTTTCAAGGAATATAATTGGTGCAATTTAGATGCTTTTGAATTGAAGAAAATTTTCTAAGAGTTGGACCAGTTTGACAGAGAAAATTAGAAAACTTTTACAATATTTTAATGATTAAAACTAAAGACAAATCATAGACAAACTACTGTATACCAATTTTGGATAGAGGCTGCAAATCATTTAAAACTTTCTCACAAATAATCGTATTCCCCACTATATAATTTGAATATAAAACAGTTTTTAATTTTATATTTGATTAGGTGATGATGATTGATTATTCTTTAATTTTATATATAGCGGTTAAGTTTTAAAATCTAAACGTGAGTATATGCGTGATTGAGAAATTAATTTTTCCAATAAAAAAAGAAATTTTTTTGATTGGGAAAAAAAATTAATTTTAATTTTTATTATTTAGTTATATATTTTTCATATTTATGGTGCATGATGGAGCCCACCAAGGCATTGGCCTTGCCAGACTGCCGGTCCATCCAATTTTAACCCATAACGTTTTTGTCTGGTTATCCATAATATGTAGACAAAAAAAAAACTATGAATAATTGCTCTCGGACACAGCAGTGGCAGCACATATACGGACGGATCAAATCAATTGTCATTATAGTTGTCTTTTTCTCTATAATAATTTTATTAATTACAAAATTTGACAATTTTATTCCAGTGCTGTTATATATTTATCTTAAAAAGTTATTTTTAAAAATATAAATATTTTATGGATCAATATTTAATTCACCATCCATTGAATTTTTTATTTTACAAATCAAATTAAAATAATTATACATATTTTAAAAATATTAATAAAATAAAATATATGTAATTATTTTTATTTCATTTGTAAAATTAAAAAATTGATTAACAGTATATTAAATATTAATTTATATTTTATTTGTTCATTTATTTAATTTTTTTTTAACAAAACTTGAAGCGTGTTCTCATATTTGACAGGAGGCGGGCTCCAGCAAAATCACTTCCCAAAGTTTCTCAAATCTCAAGTTCTAAACAACAATGGCGATATTGCATATAAGATTCTATCTTTTTTTTAGGCACAGAGGAAGAAAAAACAACACACAAATCGGAAAAAAAAAAAAAAAAGAAAGGACAAACAGTCGCACCTGTAAACATCAGTAAACCAAATGACAATAATGACCCGAGGATAGACCAAAATTACAGAACAAAACGGATGAAGCAAAAAATAAAAAAGGGGGAAGACGGTAAAAACACTGGGCAACGACGTCGTTTCCTGATAATTCATCAAAATTTATAGGGGGTGGTTTGAATTCATCAAAATTTATAGCATAGATTTATTCACGTGAGGTTTTTGGATAAGTTAACTACGTTATAAAGACTAGAGGTGATAACAAAGGAGAGAGATTTTTAATGTCTCAATTTATTCGACATTTTTGAAGTATCTTCGAATGATTCTAATTAATTTGGATTAAATAAATTTTTTTATGATATAATTCAAATTTATTTTAATTCAGATTTAAGATTAAATTGGGTTTTCATATTTATAATCAATTTTTAATTAAGCCGAATTTAGAATTCAAGATTTGCTTTTAGATCTTTGAATGAACTAATGAAAGAATTAGCCATTTTGTTATACATCTCAAGTGCTCTATTTTAATTCTTAAAAAAAAAAAAAAGAAAAAAGTCACAAGTAGTCCGTAAACTTTAATGAAATTTTAATTTCATTTGTGATTTAAAAAATTTTGAGTTTGCCATCTGTAGCTTTTTAAAAAATCTTTATATATATATATATGCTAATTAAACATTAAAAAACTTTCTCAGAAAAATTAAAATTAAAAACTGAATGGAAATCAGGGAATTTTTGTATTCTTAACGAATTTGTCCGTGGGTAAATTACCTACTCAAGATGTTGATTGAGCTTCGCTGAGTGTGAGCCGTAGAAGTGTCAGCATTAGCAACCACATATGGAAGGGTGAGAAATTTAGTAAATTAAAGAAAAATCTCTCATTGGCATGAAATCAAAGTAGATAATTCAAGTGGAAAAATGGACCACAGGTTTGGTTTATCTTTCAAGAAAAATAAAAAAGAATTACTAGAGTTTCTTACAGTGCATTTGGATAAAAAAATTTTAAAATTTTGAAGAATATGCAAGCTTTTCAAAATTCATCCACTCAAAATATTAGCATTTTAGCATTTGTAATTATATTGTTTAGATAAATATTTTTTCAGAAAACTTTTTGACTATTAGAATTTGAAAAAATAAAAAATAATTATAAAATAAAAATAATGATTAAATATAATGAAAAATATGAAATAAAATATGCAATATTAGTATCATTAGACTTGTAAAAAAGTATAGATATTATTAATAGGATTTATATATGATGCACTGACAGTGTATATTTTCTATACACTGTCAATGCATCAGAGGTTGACACCTCATCATTAGGCCCTTATATGCAAATATAAATAATTTTTTTTTATTTGCCCATAAGGGCCTATTGATGAGGTGTTAACCTCTGATGCATTGACAGTGTATAGAAACTATACACTGTTAGTGCATCATATATAAACTCTTAATAATAATGTGATAAAAATAAAATATATGTTATATTTAAATAAAATAATATTATTAATAATATGAATCAAACCTTCTTCTCTATGGTTATGTTTGGTGCATATGATGAGAATAGGATAAGATAAGATAATATAAGATTATGGATAGGATAAGATTAGATTATATCATCTTTATCTTATGTTTGGTGTGTACAAAGATTAAGAATAGGATATGATGACTTTTTATATTTTTCGTCATATTTTCTATGTGTAAAATTAAAAGTAATATAAAATGATTTTTTTAGTACTCCTTTTTAAAGTAACATAATTTAAATTTATAAATTTTTTGTTATAAATATAAATAAAAAATTTAAATTTAGATATTATTTATAATATTAAAATTAATATTCGAATCTATTAGATGATTTTTTTAATAAAAAAATTACTCCTAAAAATTTATATTACATTTTCAAAAAAAATATTTTGTTAAAAATTGAATTTTTGTAAAAAAATTATCTATACTTTTTCACTTTTTTTCTTTTCTTTCCTTTTTTTATTTCTTTTATATGATTTAAATTTGAAATATTTTTTTAAATTAAATATATTCATTTTAGAAAATTGAGTTTTTCTAGGAAATAAGTTTATTTTTTTAATTATATTAATTTTTCTAAAAGACCATTCTTTAAATATTTTTCATTACTTTTATGGTTTCTTTATCTTCTTTTCTTTTTTTTTTTCAATTAGAAGGAAATATAGAAAACAAAAGAAAAAGGAAAAATACAAGTTAAATTTAATAATTTAAATTTTATAAATTAAAAAATATAATTTCTAATAATTTTATAGTCAATAGTTATTTTTCTTTATTTTTTTGAAAGTAGAAAAGAAAAAAATTAAGAATGAAAAATAAAAATTTAAACATAAGAGAAAACTAGTTAAAAATATATTTTATAATAATTTTTATGTTTGAGAATTTATTTTCTAAAAAATGATTTAAAAATTTTAATTATTTCCAAAAAATAATTAAAAAAATTTGTTCAAGAAAATATTATTTTATCAAAATTATAATTTTTCTTGAATAAAAAAAGAAAGAAAAAAGAAAGAAAAAGAAGTAACAAAATGAAAAGAAAGAAAAATTTTGGATTAATTAATTAATTAAACAAATCATTATTATTTTATTAAATGTTTAAGTTAATTTTTAAATACAAATTTTAAGAATGAAATGAATAAAATATTAGTATTTATTTCTAATCCCATGGGATTAGAAATAATACTTACCTTTTGGAGAGGATTGAATCATCATATACTAAGAGGATGACTAATCCTCCTTGCAATCCAATCCTCCCTTTAATGTGTGCACCAAACATAAGATAGGATGATTATCATCCCATCCTATCATATCCAGCATCCTATGTACCAAACATGACCTATAAGAATTAGATGAGGGAGCAAACAGACAGTTTTCTCCAAATCTACAAACACAAGGAAAAAACTAACTATAATTATATATAATATTAAAAACCTAACAAAAATGAAGTATAAAAATAATAGATAATAAAACCAAAAATATTTAATGGCGACTATAATTTGTGTCTAGCTATTAAGCTTCCAACACTCATACACACATATATTTGCATTTATAAGTCTTCAAATTTTTGTTCTCTTTATATATTTATTTATTGAATTCTTATCTATCACATTAAATTAAAAAATGCTTTTATATTTTTTACGTATAACTATACATAGATTATCAATGTTATTTAATTTTTTTGAAAAAATATTAAAAATAATAGAGCTATAAATTTTTTCTTAATTTTCTTGAAAAATCAAAAGCAATAAGGTTAAATTTGTTACTGTTGTATGGGTTCAATATAGTAGAATTACGTCAGTATCCTTCAATTTTATTGAATTTTGCTAATATATTTTTAAATTTGTTGAATTTTTTGGTATAAAGTACCGAAAATTTGTATCAACAGAATGTTTTGTGATATACTTTTATTTTGTTAGTTATTATCTAAACTGTTGTTACCAGTTTACAATAATAAATTTTTGATGACGTAAGAATCTCAATCTGCACATTAATTTGTCTCCAAGAACTCTGCAAAAAAGAAAACCATCAAAGGGCTTAGAGGAACACACTCCGATGCTTAAGTCAGACAGGATTTTGACAGGGTTTCTATAAGCAAATAGAGATTAGGGTTTAAAAATGATACATGTAACCTATTTATAGGGGTTATTTGATGAGTAATTATGATTAAAACCCACAGCTTAAACGATAATCTAGTGGTTCTTTTATGGCTCTTCTAAGTCCTCTTTCCACTTGGGCTCGAACTGCCTTTAAGTTTAATGTCATTTAGTCTGACTCATATCAAAGCCCAATGACCTTTAGTATAACCCTCATCAATTGCTCTCTCCTCTTTCGCAAGGTATACCCTATGAAAGAGTATATAAGAGTTTTTTATTCAAATTATGTACATGCATAACCTACTTGTGAGAACTCATTATTTTGTAATATACATGTACGAACATGTAAATTTTAATTAATAAATAAATTATTTTTGTATATTTTTATAAATATTAAGTGAAGAGCCATGTGGGCCCCACTTAAATTTCAGTATCTAGATGATGATATGAGTGAGAAAATAATTTTTGGGAGATTGAATGATGATATTATGGTGATTTGGAAGTCAAAATACTCAAGTTGTGTGAAATATGAGAAACAAATTGGAAAATGATGGATACCACTACAAAAAAACAGAGCATTAGAGACGGAATTTGTGACAGAATTTCCGTTACAAATTTTCTAATTCCGTCACTGATAACAATAAGCAACGGAATATTCCGTCTCAAATTCCGTCTGCAAAATTAAAGTAGCTAAAAGTCTTTCCATCAGAAAGTCATTTTTTCCGTCGCAAATCCGTTGCAAATTTGAGACGGATATTTGCAACCAAAATCCGTCTCTAAAACCATTTTTTCCATCAAAAAAATATAATAAAAACAAAAAACAAATTGATTTTTCTACCAAAATATTTTGACTTTTGCATCGGATTTTGTGACCGATCTTTCATCTCAAATTTTTGTGATAGAAAATTCCGATACAATTTCCGTCACAAAGAAATAATTTGTTCAAAAAAAATTTCAAATTTTTAATGTTTGTGACGAAATTTCCTACCGAAATTCCGTCTCAAATAAGTTACAACGAAATTTGCGACTGAAAATTCCGTCTGTAAATTCATTTTTTCGTCACAACAAATATATTATTGAAACAATATAAGAAATTAAAATTATTTTTTGCGATGGAAAATCCGTTACAAATTACTACTTTTGGTTAAAAATTTTGTCACAATTTGCGACCAAAATTCTGTAACAAATTCTGTCACAAAGCTGTGAAAAAAAAAATCAACATTTAAATTGTTATTTCATAACTATTTAAATTGTTGAATTTCATTAAAAAAACAATTAATTTTGTAAGCTAAAATCTATTTTCCATCTAAGTACACCTAAAATTGAATCCAATTAATTTACAATATCGTTTAACAAAAATCTATACATTTAATATATACATAATCAAACAAAAACCTTAAATATACATCTAATATCCACATAATATATGCCAACATCCATAAACATTATGTTCAATTTGAAAATATATACTATGTTAAAATTAAATACAAAAGCATGAAGATAAAATCGTATAGCATCGTAGTGCTTCATGAAGACGATCTTTGCTTCAAAAAGTGAACACCTAAAACAAAACAAAATTTTTTTGTTAAATACGATTTAACAAAAATTCATACAATTAATATATAACACACACACGTACATAATCAAATAAAATTTGCAAAATATTTAGAAAATATTTAAATTGTTATTTCTGTAACAAATTGCGACCAAAATTCTGTAACAAATTCCGTCACAAAGCTGTGAAAAAAAAATCAACATTTAAATTGTTATTTCATAACTATTTAAATTGTTGAATTTCATTAAAAAACAATTAATTTTGTAAGCTAAAATCTATTTTCCATCTAAGTACACCTAAAATTGAATCCAATTAATTTACAATATTGTTTAACAAAAATCTATACATTTAATATATACATAATCAAACAAAAACCTTAAATATACATCTAATATCCACATAATATATACTAACATCCATAAATATTATGTTCAATTTGAAAATATATACTATGTTAAAATTAAATACAAAAGCATGAAGATAAAATCGTATAGCATCGTAGTGCTTCATGAAGACGATCTTTGCTTCAAAAAGTGAACACCTAAAACAAAACAAAATTTTTTTGTTAAATACGATTTAACAAAAATTCATACAATTAATATATAACACACACACACGTACATAATTAAATAAAATCTGCAAAATATTTAGAAAATATTCATTCAACATTCCAAACATCATGTCCAATTGATAAATGCAAATATATATATATATATATATATATATATAACATTCAAATAAAATGAAAAAGAAAATAATGTCTACAAAGCAATGTTTTCTAGAAACTATCCAACTTCAGGAAACGAACATCTAAAACATAATCGAATCTACTTATATTATAGTTTAATAAAAATGAATATGTTTAATATACACTAGAATCGAACCCGCGCTTTGCTAGATCAATTGATAATTTCATGTATATAAAGAAGCTAAAATAAAATGGATTCAAGATGTATATATGTACAATATTATACATACAAGAACATTGCTTATGAATTAGTCATATTGGAATAATGAATTAAAAGCATTTAAGGCAATTATACCGTTATAATACATGATGTGCTAACACAATCTGACTTTAACAGTATACCCAGATAAACCGAGCTCCCCTGAACATAGAAAATAGAATATTAGTGGAATAACACACCAAAATTTGAATTACGTGTAAAAAGAAAAGCAATCCAGTTTTCAAATACATTAAACTGAGATTAAAGGAAAGCAGCATGAGATCAAAGGCAAATTGTAGAGTTAGAAGAGATGAAAACAATTATTTTAGAAAGCTGACCAAAGAGGGAACAAAGACTCGAGAGTTCCTTAACTTTGCATGGAGTAAGCTCAAAGGGAAAAGGAGAGAGAAATAGAGAAATAAAGTACTGGGAAATTGCAAGAAAGAGAGAAAAGTAAATAATGCATGAAATAAATAATGCGAGAGGGAAAAGAAGAAGAAGCAGAACTTCCATTGAATCTATAGTTGCAACATACAGATCCAACAACATTATTCCTTAAATAGCAAAAAATCATATATTTGGCAACCCAATATAAATATTTTAATCTAAAAAATTAAAATGAATGTTGCTATCAAAGGTAATAGCCTTCTACATAAATCTAACGAACTAAAACTGTTATGACAAATATATATTATATATGAAAACCAAATCAAAATAGTTGTATGCAAGCAAATCAGAAGTAATCTCTCAAGTTGCTCCACATCAGTAGCATGTATGGATTTGTATCGCCTACTCCATTAATAATATCTCATAGATACCTTAGAGCATAATTTGCACCTATCATTTCTCTCAAAGCCACAACTAAATTGCAATAATTAGTTTATTAGTCTACACAAACACCTCTTAAGAACAGCAACAAAAACTTAGTACTAACACTTCCCCACATGCCTGACAATTATTCCAAAATGTAACATCAAAATCTCTTGTTACAAATTCAAATTCCCAAATGCAACCAAAGAAAAATGTAAAACCTACTTGCCCCTTTTGAATATGGCATTCCTTAGGATAGAATTTTTGTAATTATCACCATTGTTTCCATCCAACTTGAGGTTCCATATAATTCTTTTGTGTTCAATGCCCAGGTTAGTATATTTATCAAGCTATCTAAAGTCTAATTCAGAGAACTTGAAAATTGTTAATGCATCAACATGTGGTCAGCTTGTCCAGACCATGATGTTTAGTAAAAGAATTTTCTTTTTAGAGACATGAAAGATAAAATGTTTATCTTTTGGATTTGTTTAATGGTGCTGTGAGAACCAGTTATTCTATACTGTACATGTACATTTATTCATTTATTTATTAATAAATGATTTATTTGTAAATATTTTATAAGTTGTAAGTATATAAGGATGTGGGCCCCACTTGACATTTCGCGCCCAGATGAAATTATAAATGTGGGATTAATGTACAAATGGTGAAATGATGATAAGGAGAAAATTTTAGAGACTCGAAATTAATTTAATTTCAGTATTTGGAGTTGTTGGTAAACAAATTAAAAAATGACAGATACGTCCTGAGGGCATTTCCGTAAATTATGCCTAAACTAAAAGGAGTTGGGACGAAGTAAATATATCATAATATTCTACATGAAGAGGACTTTAAGATAGTGGTTTTAAAATTAGTGAAATCGGTAGTTGGATAGAAAATTTACATGATTTACCGGTAATGGTAAAATCGTAATTTTTTACTATCTGTGCACCGCACGTGGACGAAATCACTTTCAATCACCAAGATATATTAAATAAGATTATTTGGAGTTAAAATCTGAATTTAGGAAATAATAGAATATTATGAGAAAAAAAGAAAAAGAAAAAGGAAATTAAATTAGAGGACCATGTGGCCAATTTTTATTGGGTGGAATATTAATAAAGAACAGCAAAATGGGTCTTCTTCAACTCCATCAGCACCGACTCACCCCTGCAGCTGTTCTTCTAGCCATTTTGCTTCCCGTTTCCTCACTTTTCCTTAGTAAATCCTTCCTTTTCCATCACCAAAACACTAAGCCTCTCTTACGTAATCTATCCCTCACCCTAAGAGCTCTTTAAACTCGGTTTTAGAGGAGCTAAATTGGATAATCCTGACTGTTTTAAGGGGTGTACAGTTCGGGTAATGAGGGAGGTAAGAAGAGAATGAGTTTTAATTACTTTTACTTATTAATTATGATTGAATGAAGTTAATAAAACATGTCTATAGTTGTTGATTGAACTAAAATTGACTGTGGACAGTCTTAAAGTGTTTGGCCATGGCTGTATTTTTAAAGGAATTAATATTCTTTTCATGTTTAACAGTAGTAAATGGATAGGGAATGATATATGGATACAGCCATGGTGGAAATCTTAGTAAAAACATGAATATAGGCAGCCATAGCAGGTTCGGTTATGAGAGAAATGTGGAGAAAATTGTGATGACTTTGATATATGATGCATGTGGCGTGAATGATGGGGTTTTTTTTTGCTGTGTGGCGTGACTGTATGATGGTGATGAAGATTTCAATGAATTTTAAGTGTTTAATTAAATACATAAGAGAGTAGAAGAGGGTTATGAAACTAGAATGGATTAAAGAATGAAAACTATAAAGAGAGAGAAATTGAAGCTTACGGCAATGGTTGTAAAAATAAAGATGGTGATGAAACTTAATGTATAGAAGGTGTGTGATAAATATACTAAGTGAAAAAAAAAAAACTCATAAGGTGAGAGTTGAGAAAAGAAAGGGAAACAAATGCTAAGGGTAGATTCCGACTATGTTGGAATTCTGCCCTGTCCGAGCCCCAATTTAACAAATTCAGTTTGGGGGTTTAGAAAGAAATAAATTCTGAAAAAATTATTGCAGGTAGCTTTATGAGTTAGGAAAAATTTTGGAATTACCTAATTTGGAGTTGTGTAGCCTGAGATATAGGCAGTTGAACACAGGGCACTCAGTGCAGTAAGCTAGATGCTCTGTGTCAACTTTGAAAATTTGTAGAAATTAGCAAAGATTGAATTTGGCTGCAAAATTTATCTTTCTAGAAAGTTAAATGAGTCAAGAATAATATGGTTTTGAGTTTGCACAATTTGGACAAAGCTATCTTGAGATATGGCCCAATTTGTACATAAAGGTTAGTAAACAATCTGCTAGACTGCATCTGAAAACATGGTAACTTTGAGGAATTATTAAAACTAACTCAGAAATGATAAAATTGTGAAACTTACTATTCTGAATAGGAAATTGGATTATGATTCATATGGTCTTAGATTCACAATTTTTGGATATCCCTATAATCAGTAATATAATTTTTAATGCACAAAGGTCAGGAAATCATCCTACCAAATGGGTCAAAATCTGGCTAAACCTTGGAAAATTGTGAAGAACAATATAGAATGAATTAGCAAATGGGCCTTATACTCCTAGATAGGGAATTAAGTCAGATTACATATAAAAATGACGATGCATTAATCGGAATTCAATATTTTTTGTTATGAATAAAAAGGCGTTGATAGGTCACAAATTCTTATAAAGAACAATTATACTCATATAGTAAAATAGTGAAATTTTGGATAATTGAACTATTAATGAGTAGAAATTCTAAGAATGCTCTGTGTATATATTTCGAAATTGAACTAGTATGACTCATCTTCTGCAGCTTCGAAACTAAATAAACGAAATTGGAAAGGAGACGAATAAGGACCTAATCATTGGTTCAAGGCCACAAAGTGTATGGTTTGAATGAAACGACACCGTACAGGTACGGAATGCGTGTGTAGCCTATAGAGATATCTTGAATGCATAAATGTTATGCAAATGATTTTATGAGAATAATTGTGCAAGGATATGCTTTGAAATTCATGGAATTATGGTTGTTTGTGATATATGAAATGATTTGGAATCTGCAGGAGGGCTAGGTTGTGAGCAGCCGATATGTTGCCAAAATTTTCTCAAATATTTTCTAAAATTAATAGAAAATATTTCATTTTACGATTTATTGATTTCATGGCCTTGAAAAGGAGGAATTTATCATTTTTCATAAAACATGAATATATTGAGAAAGGGTTATTTAAATATTCATGTTATCGGTTTTATCGAAAGTAAGATTACTGAAAATTCCTCCTATATGTTTTAAAATGTGTGATATGGTTTGAATGATGAAATGGTGGAAAGTAAATATTTTATAAATGATTTTCATAAATATTCACTATATGAGATGATGAAAACCTTTATGGAATTTATTTAATTTTTATTGAATTTATTAATTTTCCATAAAGGTAATATGTATATGAAAATGTTGTTTTGAGACTATTAGGCCCCATATCATGCCGATATGTGATATGTGAGATGTGATATGTGATATGTGATATGTATATGGTCTCGATTTGCACCTGATAGTGCTTAATCGAGGACATTCATAGACTATGGCCATAAATCTGACATGATGATGTGTTTTACAGGGCACCCATGATATGCCTTACGGGGCACTTTTAACTAGCATGATATACTTTGGGTGATGCCTTAGTCTCCATCTCTTTTAAATGATGAAATGAAATGTTATATGGAATTGATGGAACTGAAATGATTTGGAAATGAATATGAATATGTTTTATATGAAAAAGGGATTTGACTCAAAAGTGAAAAATGGGAATTTTATAAACTAATATTCTTTTATACATTTTACATGAATATTGGTTTTAATCCCATTTACTTAAATGCTTGATTTTATAAAGCATTATTTGAAAAGGAAAAATATGTAATATGAAAAAGAGTTATGTTTTCTCAAGTGATGAGTACTCCCTATAGTTGCTTTAGGTGCTGAAACACGTAAGGTACTCTAAAGTGCCTGCCTTTATTCCATCCGGTTACCTAACCAACTATAGTATCCTTCCTATATCGGTCCTTAGTATACCCATAGGAAATGAAAAGTTTTCATTGCATATAGTTTTCGGGATATCAAGTGTTGCATACAATTTTCTTACTAAGCTGTGGTTTGCTCACTCCTTTACTTTCATCATCCACAGATTTGATGTATCAGTTAACTGAAGTATCAATCTGTGGAGTAGCTGAGCCTTATGTAGCTCGAGATAGCTCATAATGGATCCCTAAGGTGTCGTGCTTACATTTATATGTTCAGACATTTTTATACAGTACTATTTGTTATAAATTTTAAATTCAAGGGATGTAATGTTGTCTAAACTGTTTTACTGTTGTAGATGAATGGTGTTAAAGGCGTCACAGACAGCCCAACCATATAAAATGTGTGAAAAAACGTAAAATTATGTAGTCACGGGATGTGACAGGTGCCATTTTGATAATCATATTTTTTGCCAGGAGGGTGGCTAGAAGTTCAGACGATGGTCTTCAAACATAGGAATGGTAATATGATGTGGATGCTTGCACAATGATAACTCAGTCTGTTTCTTTTTACTAATTAATAAATTAAGATACTAAACTACATAGTTTTAATAATCTGGTAGTGTTTCCTTTAGGCGTCCAAGTTCATTATATAAAGAAAATCTTTAAATTTATAACTCCATACAATAATCAAATCTAAATTTCAATCAAGCAACCCATATGATCATTATTAGATTAGCTCGAGTGTTTGGGTGGAAAATGATGGGGTGAAATATGAGGTTCATGTAGTTGATAATGTGGATGGTGAGAGATCTTAGGAGCATGGTAATGGGTTAGGAGGAGCTCCAGGGAATGTTTTTGAAGTGGAAAGAGAGATACAGTTTTAGTTTGTGAAAGCTTCCAAGTCAAGTAGTGAAATTGTCAAGTTGCTTAAGGTGGGAACACTTATTAGCACAATCATGGTAGGGATTTTCATTATATTATACAAGATTATTATGTTTTTGATTTGTTTATTTTCTTAATCTGTAAGAATTTTCTAAATATGCATCATTTGTGGGTGTTAAGCATTCTTTTGTATTTGAAAGGACTTGTGCTATAGATTAAGTCTAAAATGTGGAAATATTATATCTTTTATTATGGTATGATCTGCAATCATAGTATATAGAAGGCCATGTTAACAGAAGAAATCTAACTCTCAATGCAAAAGTATAGTATCTTTTATTGTGAGTTTTAATTATACTTTTTATAAAAGAGAGGTCAAGTAGAGACTATCTTATTATTATTTGCTCCACAATTATATACTATAATTTAACATTTATATTTCTTGAACTTCTAATTACTACAGACACATTTTTAACATATAAATAAACTATGGTTAAAAAAAATCAATTGATTTGAAAAAACATATTGAATAAAAATACTTTTCTGATCATTAAAAAATAAAAAAATTGGTTCTGCAACCCTCTTGTGCTGAAGATTTGTCGAATTTTTCTTTTCAAATTTTTTTGAACAATTATATAAAAAAGTATCTTTGTTTATGTTTTCTAGCATCGCTTGCTCTGTCTCCTATTTGACAAAATAAATATAAAAAATAAGTCCTACAACATCACACGGGTATTTTACCTATTATAAATTAAATACTACAGACTCCTATGCTTTAACTCTCAACAGATGCTACAAGTTTGTACAATATTAAAGTAGCATTAACTTGTCTTTTATGATTGGAGCCTGGCGAGATGGCTATAGTTGCAGCTAAATCAAAGATTACTAAAAAAAGTCAAAAGAGAAAAAGTGAACCAAGATTCACAAAACTATAGAAGAGAACATTTATCTATTTTCTCATATGTAATTACCCCATATAAAGTACCCTAACGTAATCCATTATTTAAAACATTTATCTGAGTTCTACACAAATTGATGCAGATCCATCAAACATGGAATAAAAACCAATAGCGTATCAGCATAATCAAGAATCTACTAATTTAAAAGCAAACCCACCAACAGAAATAGCTAAAAACCTACCATAACCCAATGCATCTTCCTGAAGTTTGCCATGAAAATAAAATAAAATACTTAAATAACATTACTTACCCAATGGCATTACGTCCTAAAAACGAATGACATAAGAAAAGATCAACTAGATTAAGACAAACCCATTAAGATAAATGGCTATAGAATCCAGTGCTAAATGCCTATTCAACGAAGAAAACAGAAAAGAAACGATGGCCTGAAGCAAAAACAATTGCAAAAAGGATAATGACAGCGTCAACGGGCCAATAATTCACGAAAGATTGTTACCTTGCGAAATTAAAAGGTAAGAGCAGATCTGGGTGGCTTATATGCGAGTGGCTGCAATGTATTTCTTAATTCATAGCCAGGTTCATCTTGAGCAATTGATTCAATGGAAAAGTTCTCCCCTGATGCATGAAACGATGGAAACTGAGAATTGCAAATTAACTTAATTTTGCTTCTAGAATTTAATGTTATAACTTATGAACCTAAAATATATATTTTACAAAATAAAAATTAACTATACAAATAAATAAAAAAAACCCATTTATACCAAATGTGTTGGGAAGGGAGCAGGGACTGTCGATGTCGAATCTGGTAAGAAGAGGGGCCAGCGGTAGCAGCTTCGGCAATGGAGACAAAAAACATCAACTCTGGTTAGGGGAGGATCTTGCGGCAGCTGTTCGATAGTGCATGGGAGAGGAGAGGCGCGTAGGTGAGAAGAGAGGAAAGAAGAAGGAACCAGTGCTGGGCGATTGTGCTCAACCCCGCGCCAAATTGGTAAGTGAGAGGCCGACGGTGAGAATTGGGGGTGAGGCAAGGTGCGCCCAAGGGAGAGGAGAAGAGAGGAGTGACGAGGAGCGCAGGGTGGCTGGGCTAGACGTCGGCGCCAGATCTGGGTGGGTGAGGCCGGCGGGAGGAGTCAGGGTGAGGGAGAGGTGGGTGAGGATCGGGTAATGTTTTTCTTTTAGCTCATTAAGTAAAATGGGCGGGATGCAGACCTTTCAAGACCAAAGAAAAAAAAAAGTAAAATGGATGGCAAAGTAAATCTTATGGGATGGGAATTGATGAATAATTTTGAGACGGATTTGTGGTAGCAAAATCCGTCTCAAAATTTTAGTATATTTTTATATAAATTTAATAATATTATTTCATTTAAATGTAAAAATTTTACTATAATTTTTTTATAGTTAAATGATATTATTTATAATTTATATATTCTAAAAATTTTTATACAACATTAAACTAAAAAAAATATTGCGATATTATAGTTTATATTAATATATTAGTTTATATTTTATCTCAAAACATATAATTTTTTTATTATTTTTAGAGATTTTGAGACAGAATTTGCAAGGGAAATTCCATCTCAAAATCTCCCAATACATAAAAAAAATCTATAGGTTTTGAGACGGAATTTTCCATCTCAAAATCCATTCAAATATTAAAGACAAAATTTGAGACGGAAAATTTCATCTCAAACCCTTTTCAGAAATAACAAAAGGAATATAAAGGTTTTGAGATGGAATTTTCCGTCTCAAAATTCGTCTCAAATATTAGAGACAGAATTTGAGATGGAAAATTCCGACTCAAACCCTTTCCAGAAATAACAAAAGGAAAATAAACGTTTTGAGACGGAATTTTTCGTCTAAAATATTAGAGATGGAATTTGAGACTGAAAATTTCGTCTCAAACCCTTTCTAGAAATAACACAAGGAATATAAAGGTATTGAGACGGAACTTTCCGTCTCAAAATCCGTCTCAAATATTAGAGACGGAATTTGAGACGGAAAATTCCCTCTCAAACGCTTTCCAAAAATAACAAAAGGAATATAAAGGTTTTTTGTCTCAAATCTTTTCCAGAAATAACAAAAGTAATATAAACGTTTTGAGACGGAATTTTCCGTCCCAAATATTAGAGACGGATTTTGAGACGGAAAATACCGTCTCAAACCCTTTCCAAAAATAACAAAAGGAATATAAAGGTTTTGAGACGAAATTTTCCGTCTCAAAATCCGTCTCAAATATTAGAGACGGAATTTGAGACGGAAAATTCCGTCTCAAACCCTTTCAAGAAATAACAAAAGGAATATAAACGTTTTGAGACGGAATTTTCCGTTTCCAAATCCGTCTCAAATATTAGAGACAGAAAATTTCGTCTCAAACCCTTTCAAGAAATAACAAAAGGAATATAAACGTTTTGAGACAGAATTTTTCGTCTCAAATATTAGAGAAGGATTTTGAGATGGAAAATTCCGTCTCAAAATACCTCAACAAAATAGAAAAAACAATATAGGGGTTTTGAGACGGAATTTTCCGTTGCAAAATTCCGTCTCAGACTTTAGAGACGGAATTTGCAACAAAAATTCCGTCTCAAAATCCGTCTAAAATTTGGCGGGGATAAACACTATTTGCAATCGCCTTTTGTGACGGAATTTATTCCGTTGCAAATTTGCAACGATTTTCTGTAGAAAATCTGTAGCTAAATTTTTCTCTAAAACTTTTCTTTGTTCCGTTACTAATCCGTTGCAAATCTGCATGAACTTGTGACGGAAATTTCCGTCTCAAAAATTCCGTTACTGAAAGTATAATTTCTTGTAGTGTACGTCCCGAAGGTATTTTCGAAAATTTTTCCAAACCAAAATGAATTGGGATGAAGTAAAAATATCATGTTATTCTACATGAAAAGTACTTTAACATGGTGTCAACGGATTTTTTGAAATCATCACAAAAACAGAAAATTTCGCCGGCGAGTCGTGGGGGTAAAATCATAATTTCTCACTATCCGTGCACTGCGCGTCAACGAAACCACTTCCAATCATCAAGATATTTTTAATATGACCATTTGGAATTGAAATCCAAAAATTTGGAGCACATTCACACGGTTTTTACGCCAATGGGACCATAAGGGTAAAATCGTCTAAAATTTCATAACTAGGGGCATTTTAGTCATTTGGCAAGGTTCCAGAATTCTATTTATTTTTTTATCAGCTGCTGAAGGCCACTATTCACCTTCTTCTCCACCAAAGCCCCACGCCATCTTCAACCAAAGAGAAAGAAAGAAAAACTTCCAACCTTTCTAACTTTCACTACACTTAGAATTTCAAGACAATTTATATACCAAAATTGATCCTCTCTTTCTTCTCTACAATCCTATATAAATATTTCATTGAAAAGCCAACAAAATAAGGAGAAAAGGGGAAGGATACTATTCAGCCAAGCTTGGTAAGTCACCATCCCTTGTGTTTTTCTTTAGTTTAATGGCATGAATTTATTCCGGTAACCTAGTGATTAGATTTAACTCCGCCTGTGTGAGTTAACGCAGCCGGTCCCAAGCCCGGGTAAAGGAGGAGGGTGGCGGTAGGTTTGGACAACCAGCCTTAAAAACTAGTCCAATCTCATGAAATGAACCAATATCAAAACAACGTTGGGGCGTCCCCTACACAGCGACGCGCTGCATCGGAGCCCGGGTGTAGTGAAAAGTGGGCAAGGGTTGCTAGGTCGTCGCCCAGAAGTGACACGCCACATCGACGCCTGGATGTGGTGTTAAATAGGCAAAGGTTCCCACACCACAATGGACGGGGGTGGGTAAAGAAGTTAGTCCATAACCATAAGCTTAGGTTAGGATCTTGGAATATAGGTACGCTTAGTGGTAAATTAGGTGAGATTTGTGAGGTTATGAGTAGGAGGAGGGTTAACATCTTGTGTCTCCAAAAGACCAAATGGGTTGGGGAAAAGGCTAGAGAGATAGCACCTTGGCAATATAAGCTTTGGTACACAAGGAAAGATAGAGACCGAAATGGAGTAGGTATCATTATAGATAAAGAGTACCATAAGGATACAGATTAAGAGACAAGGAGATAGGATTATTTTGGTTAAACTAGTTTTAGGAGAAGAGGTGTTGAATGTCATTAGTGTGTATGTACCCCAGATAGGACTGGATGAGGTTAGTAAACGACAGTTCTGGGAGGATTTAGATACGGTAGTACAAGAAGTACCCATAGGAGAAAACCTTTTTATTGGCGGTGATCTTAATGGACATGTAGGTACAAGTAGAGAGGGTTTGGAGAGAGTACATGGGTGTTTTAGTTATGGTGTAAGAAACGAGGGAGGAGATGCTATCTTAAATTTTGCTTTATCTTATGACCTAATCCTAGCAAATACATTGTTTAAGAAGAGAGATTCTCATCTTATAACCTTTAGAAGTGGACCAAGAGCAAGTCAGATAGATTTCTTTTTAACTAGGAGTAGGGATAGACATAGATGTTTGGATTGTAAGGTCATCCCAGGTGAGAGTGTTACAGCGCAACATAGACTCTTAGTTCTAGATATGAAGATAGATAGACGACATCGAAAGAACCAACAAAAAGGAATTGAACGGATTCGATGGTGGAAGCTAAAAGAACATTGTCATACAACATGTAGAGATAGTTGGATTCAAAAAGAGGCCTGGACAACAGAAGAGAACCCAAATGTAATGTGGAATAAGATGGCAAAATGCATTCGGGAGGTAGGCAAAGAGACATTAGGAGTATCAAACGGAAAAGTGCCGACTGGAAAGGACGCAACATGGTGGACTGCAGTAGTAAAAAATGCTATAAAGACTAAGCGAGAGCGTTACAAGGCTTTAAAGAAGAACAATACAGAAGAGAGTTTTTCGGAATATAATGTAGCAAGAAAGGAGGCAAAGAAGGCTGTGGCAGAAGCTAAGACGAGGGTTGCGAAAGAGATTTACGACAAGTTGAACACAAAGGAGGGAGAGAAAAGGATATACAGATTGGCGCGAGCAAGAGAAAGGAGGAGTCGCGACCTAGGAGTCGTGAAATGTATTAAGGATGAGCATCAAAGAACTCTCGTTAAAGATAATGACATTAAGGACAGGTGGCGAGATTATTTTAACAAATTATTTAATGATGGACAAAATAAAGTTTTGGATAATATTTTGGTGCCTCTTAAGGATTTAAATCGGTGCTTTATGCGTAGAATCCAAGAGACAGAGGTAAAAGATGCACTAAAGATGATGAAGAATGGAAAAGCTGTTGGACCTGATGACATCCCAATTGAAGTTTGGAAATGCCTTGGAGATGTAGGAGTTAGGTGGTTGACAAATCTATTTAATAAGATTTGGCACACTAACAAAATGCCAGAGGAATGGAGGAAGAGTGTCTTAGTACCTTTATATAAGAACAAGGGAGATATTCAAAGTTGCGCCAACTACCGAGGCATAAAATTGATGAGTCACACGATGAAACTATGGGAGAGAGTGATAGAACGGAGATTAAGAAAGAATGTAGAGATATCGGAGAATCAATTTGGTTTTATGCCGAGTCGATCAACTATGGAGGCAATATATTTGCTTAGACAACTTATGGAGCGCTTTCGAGTAATGGGTAAAGATCTTCATATGGTCTTTATAGATTTGGAGAAAGCATATGATAAAGTGCCTAGGGAGGTACTCTGGTGGTCCTTAATGAAGAAAAGAGTTCCTTTGAAATATATTAAACTAATTAAGGACATGTATAGAGGCGCAAGGACACATGTGAGGACAGGTGGGGGGCAAACAAGTGAGTTTCCTATCACGGTGGGATTACACCAAGGGTCAGCGTTGAGTCCATTCTTGTTTGCGGTAGTTATGGACGAACTGACAAAATCCATCCAGGATAAGGTGCCCTGGTGTATGATGTTTGCAGATGATATTGTCCTATGTGCAGAAACTAGAACGGAGATCAATACAAAGTTGGAAGTATGGAGACAAACGTTGGAATCCAAAGGATTTAAACTAAGCAGAGTGAAAACTGAATACATGGAATGTAAATTCAGTTCTAACCGACTGGAAGAGCATGATGTAGTAAAGTTAGATGGGGTGGCGATACCTAAGTGGGATCATTTTCGATACTTGGGATCAATAATACAGATGGATGGAGAGATTGATGGTGATGTGACCTATAGGATCCAGGCTGGATGGAGTAAGTGGAGAAGTGCTACAGGTGTGTTGTGCGATAAAGGAATTCCTACATGGTTAAAAGGCAAGTTTTATAGGACAGTTGTTAGACCAACATTGTTATATGGTAGTGAATGTTGGGCGACTAAGAGGCTACATACACAAAAGATGAGTGTAACAGAAATGAGAATGTTACGGTGGATATGTGGATATACAAGAAAGGATAGAATGAGAAATGATGATATTCGTAAGATGATTGGAGTGGTACCTATTGAAGACAAAATGTGTGAACATCGTTTACGTTGGTTTGGACATGTAAGACGTAGACCTGTAGATGCTCCAGTTAGGAGAATAGAGGCTATGGATGTTGAGAGAAGGGTTAAGACTAGATGAAGACCGAAAAAGACTTGGAAGGAAGTAGTTTGGAAAGACATGGAGGTTTTAGAATTAGATGAGCAAATGGCCTTGAATAGGAATCTATGGAGGCAGAGAATACATATGGACGATCTAACGTGATTTTAGATATTGGTTCATACAGCCTACCCCAATCTATTGGGATAAAGGCTCTGATGATGATGATGATGATGATGAACCTAGTGATTAGATTTCTAGCCTTGGTTTCATCTAAAACTTGAAAAATAAAAATTCACCATGGATGGAGCATTCGACCAGGCATGCTGTCATTGTGTTCCATTGTGTTTCAAGCTTATAAATGGTGGCAAATTAATTGTTAAGCATGAAGAAACAACTTGATAAAATTAGAATGATGAAAATCAAACAAAATCAGCCCCCATCAATTTTGGCCTAAGTGAAGGGGAGAAGAATCATGGCTGTTCTTGATGTTTTGAGGGTAGATTTAGACTGTAGAAATTATGAGGAGTCTACTGATATGCTCGGATTTAAAATTCGACGCAAAATGAATAAGTTACGTTATACTACCGATAGAAATTATACTGCAAAAATATTTGCAGTATCCAATATGGCTGCATTTTAATATGAACTTTAGCTTAAAATTAAGGATTAAATAAGCTAATAATTTTGGTGGAATTAATTGCAGCCCAGGAGTTACGGTTTTCGTGTGGTGCGTTTGGGAAGCGCGATCTTGATAGACAGGTAAGAGACGCGTGTGCAAATTTGTAAGGATATCCGAATGCATGTCTTCATGCTATGAATTTTATAAAATTATTTGGAAAGTGGATTGTCTCAAATTGTTGAGAAATTGTGGCTATCTGGCTGGTTGGATTGTGTTTGACAGTGCAGGGAGGCTAGGACTCGGGTAGCCGTTATGCTGTCAAAATTTAATTAAAATATTTCTAAAAATGGCATAAAAATATTTTAATGCATTATTGATTTTATCCTAGCCTTAAAAGTGAGCAATTAATTATATTTTTATAAATGTTGAAATTACCGAAAAGTATTTATTAATTATTCATAACACCGATTTTGTGTCACGACCCGAAGGCCAATGACATCCACTCAACACTTACCTTATTACTTGGGAAAATTACGAACCAAATTTTTTTTTATTTACGATTTGTATTCGGTGTTAGTGTAGTAACAAATTCCAATCTTGCCTTAATAATATTATTTCTCTAGCTATATTATACTTCTCAAAGTGATTTTTAATCGTTTTAGCCCAATTTTCACTTATCCAAAAGAAACGGGTCGAAAACCTCCCCCTTGTATTTTATCAATTTCCCCAGTAAAATCACCTGCATTAAAACACATTCTCAATTTCACAATACAGCCAGCTTTTGTTTTCCACAATTCACACAATCATGCATCTCATATTTCTCAAGATTCATTTCACTAGAAATTCCACACTTTGCATTTTTATACATACTTCAAAATATTTATCTAATCCCGGATCGTACTCGATAATCACATAAACTTACATAACAATCTAGTTCGATATAAAGTTACATCCCATATTTCTTCCTAGTACTGTGAAATTAAAGTTTGTACAACTATCAAAATGATATACAATTAGTATACCTCAAAAACACAAAAGCTAGGCTCGGAGAACGAAAACGAGTACCACAACTAGGTACAGTTCCCGAGAGAGCCTATATGAAGCCTGAACTGGATATCAACCCGAGAGAGCCTATATGAAGCCTGAATTAGTATCTATCCTATCTAATGATAGTTGTCACATTCGTAGTTCACAATCGTTTATCCATTATCTCATTGGCATATGATTTCTCATGATTCATCGGTACACGTGTAACACTTAGCTCTCAAAGGATTCTAGAGGTGGCTCCCACAGTTTCGAAGAATCTATGTAGCACGTAGGTCCTTGAGTTTTCTATAGGTGGCTCACACGGTACGAAAGATTGAGTTTTACTCGGGTTTGCCCCTATGGCACATGCTTTCTAATGTTTCATCAGAACTCATGTAGCACTTAGCTCACAAAGGACTCTAGAGGTGGCTCCCACAGTTTCGAAGAATCTATGTAGCACGTAGTTCCTTTGAGTTCTCTAGAGGTGGCTCACACGGTACGAAAGATTGAGTTTTACTCGGGTTTGCCCCTATGGAACATGCTTTCTAATGTTTCATCAGAACTCGCGTAGCACTTAGCTCTCAAAGGACTCTAGAGGTGACTTCCACAGTTCTGAAGAATCTATGTAGCACGTAGTTCCTGTGAGTTCTCTAGAAGTGGCTCACACGGTACGAAAGATTGAGTTTTACTCGGATAACCTCTATGGCTTATACTTTTCTAATGATTCACCGATACACGTGTAGCACTTAGCTCTCAAAGGACTCTAGAGGTGGCTCCCACAGTTCTGAAGAATCTATGTAGCACGTAGTTCCTTTGAGTTCTCTAGAGGTGGCTCACACGGTACAAAATATTGAGTATTGTTCAGTTTTCATTTTCCTAGTTTTCGACAAACACGACTATGTACTAATCGAGGTTTATGAATTCAACATCGGGAGCTATGTATATTGCACATAAATCACATATATGTTTTCAAGGTATCACAATATATTAACATGCTCACCTGGTGCGACTTAATTAATTCACATGCATATTTCATAATGCAAGCACCAAATTTATACGACTTTATATGCTCAGTAAACACAAATAAACTATAACATATAACACGCAAGTCACAAACAAGATTTCTTTCCAATCCAATACTATTCACGTTCACATCGAGTCAAATTCATATCTTACCGAGACTTACCCTCCTAACCTTTTCCGTGATATTTTATCAAGCTTAATGTGAATTTAGGTAATTATCGAATAAGGGTTCATTCATCTCTTACGAGATGATACTAGTAAGACTTATTTAACCTACTTACCTCGATGCTTGGTAGGTTACTTTTCCTCAATCCTCAAACTCAAGCTTAGCTTCTACACTACTCCAAATTCACTATAATTAAATCGAATAACATCTCAATAACAATGTCTTAATTACGTTTAATCACATACCAAACATATATCTTAGAATCATAATTATTTGAGTTCATCCCTTGGTCAACAGTTAAAATCTTTATATATCTTACTAGGATATTACTTATCGTTTTGATGTAACCTTACCTTATATTCCTTATAGGATAATAAAATATTTATTAATCTTCAACTTGTTTTATATATACATACATATATATATTTAAGATTTGCAACCAAGTCTTACACCCATGATTTATTTCTTTATCATGGTTCGAACATCATACATGTCTACATATATACATATACACTAAGCATTCTTAGAAATCCTACTCATTAAGGTAGAATTATTCTTTATAAAAATTTTCAACCTATCAATGCCTTTCTATTCATAACAGAAAATATTGAATTTTGATTAATGCACCGTCAATTTTATATGTGATCTGACTTAATTCCCTATCCAGAAGTATAAAGCGGATTTTCTAGTTCATTCCATGTTGTTTCTCACAATTTTCCAAAGTTCAGCTCAATTCTGATCCATATGACAGGATGGTTTTCTGACCTTTGTGTATTAAATTTTATATTACTAATTATAGGGATGTCCAAAATTATGAATCCCAAAACCATATGAATCTTAATCCAATTCCCTATTAAGAATAGCAAGTTTCACAATTTTATCATTTCGAAATTGTTTTTAATAATTCCTCAAATTTGCCCTATTTCCATATGTATTCTGGCAGATTGTCTACTGACCTCTATGTACAAATTGAGCCATATCTCAAGATAGGGTTGTCCAAATTGTGCAAACTCAAAACCATATTATTCTTAACTCATTTAAATTTCTAGAAACATAAATTTTGCCTCCAAATTCAATCTGTACTAATTTCTACAAATTTTCAAAGTTGACACAGAGTATCTCGCCTACTGCACTGAGTGCCCTGTGTTCAACTGTCTATATCTCAGGCTACACAACTCCAAATTATGTAATTTCAAAACTGAATTTTGCCTAACTCATAAAGCTACCTGTAATAATTTTTCCAGAATTTATTTCATTCTAAAACCCCCAAACTGAATTTTTAAATATGTGCCTCGGACAGACAGTTTTCCAGCAAAATTGAAATCTACATTTAGCACTTTGTTTCTCTTCTTTTCTCAACTCTAACTTTATAAACATTTTCTATTCACTTAGTATATTTATCAAATACTAAGATGCAGCATCAAATCATGCCCAAACCAACCTTGGCCAAAACTCCCATTTACCATTTTTCTTGATTTTTCACTCCTTTCTTCAAACTATTGTTTCTATGTTACTTAAACCTTTTCTAGCTTTCATTTCCTACCAATTTCCATTCATTTAGTATATTCCTCTACACCTCATCATACTTAAATTTTGCATAAATCTTATTCTCCAAACAGCCAAACCGTAGCTTTCCATTGTCATGCTTTCATAATTTTCTTCCATTTTTTTCTTTCCATAACCGATGACATCATCATTGCCTAAAGTCAATTTTAATTTAACTCAACAACAATAATTATGTTTTACAAGTTCAGTACAACCATAAACAACAAGTTGTAAGGCTGAATTCATTTATACACTTACCTTGCTTCATAACCGATTCTATACAGCCTTGAAATACCCTTAAAACAGCCCCTTTCTACGTTGTTTACTGTCCGAGGTGGAAGAGCCAACACTACTTGTTCTGGTTTTGCTCCTTGTTGTCCAAAAATGGCGAAGCAACTACTGCACTTTCTTTCTTCTTCTTTCTCTTCCCTTTTGGCTTCACCCTTCTTTTCTTCCTTTTTCTTCTCGGCTGCACCTTTCTTTCCTTTTCTTTCGGTTTCAGTTTTCAGCCTTCATTTTCGTGCCCCACTTCTTTCTTTCATTTCTCTCTTTTCTTCACCATCGGCTTCAGTCTCCTTCTTTGGTTGTCCGAATCTCTCTTCCTCTTCTTCACTTACACTTTCTTTTCTTTTGTTTTTCAAAGCTTCTTTGAGAAGCTCTTTGTTGTATCAGAGAATGGAAAGTCTCATCAAACTCCACTAACTCTTATTTTAAATTTATCTTAATTTTGTTTTTGTTTTAATTTTCTATTCTTATTTTTTTAAAATATCTATAATTCATATAATGTATAATTGTCTTTAAATAATATATATATATATATATATATAAATATACCAACATATATTCATATGTAATTCATTTATTTTATTATATTCTTTACATGTAATACACACACACACACACACACACACCTAGACTTCCAATCTTAATTATAAAATATATACATACACATGTCCATATATATACATATATAATATATATGTTTTCATGTCTAGTATATTTTTAGTGTAGGTACGTGTATATATATATTTATATTTATATATATATATTTTCCTTTCTTTTAAAATTTACATATATATATATATATGTATACATATTTAACACTCAATATACACATATATATGTATTCCTTATTTATTTTATTTTTAACCATTTTAATATTCAAGTATACTACATTTTCTTTTAGTATACTTGTGCCTTCGTTTTTATTAAAACAAGTATATATATATATATATATTTTGTGGAATATATGCACTTATTTGTTCTTATATGATTTTTGAACTTATATAAGATTTCTAAATTATCTCAAGGATCATTTGTTGCTAAATTTACTAAACTTGCAACTTCATTCTCATTACTTGAAATAATGCTAACTACAAAGTGCATCATAGTACCAAGCTTATTCTATGTCTCTTATTTATTCACTAATATGGTACAAAGTTTGTAGTTTTACATTTTGGTAAAGGTTAAACTAACGAAAATTCATCTCACGTGTTTTATAGTGAAATGTATGATTTGTGAAGTGATGAATAGTGAATATTTTATAAATTATTTTCAGTATACTATTCACTATTTTATTTATTATCCTTTATGGACTGACTGAAGTTTTATCACGCGTAATAATTTTCCATAAAGGTCATTTCACCGTGTAAATACTATTTTGAGACTGTTAGGTCCCATATCATGCTCACGTGTTCATGTGTTACTATATCATGTGTGAGTTGTTGACATTGAGTCGTCTTCAGCGTCCCGATTGACACCCGTTCAGTGTACAATCGAGGATATTTATAGACTATGGCCATAGGTCTCACGTGTTTATATCTACTACTCCTTATGGGGATTATAGCATGATATCATTAGGGTGTTGCCTGGTCTCCATTATTACTCATGTGTTATTTGTTGGATTTATGGTGTTTATTGAAAGGTGATGGCTACTGTGATATTTTATTTTTATCATTGATTTAAAATATATATTTGACAGTGTATTTTGACTGTTACATGTGTTCATGGTGATGATTTCAATGGTGGAAATCAAATTATTTTCAAGTGTTGTTTTATATGATTAAATGAATTATTTTACTTAAATATATGAAATATTCATATCTAGTCAATATTTAAATGAAATTTACATTAAAATTTATTTCTACTCCCTATAGTTGCTCTGGATTTTCGGGACAAGATAGGTATTTCAAAATACTTTTCATGCTCTATCTAGATTTCTCGGCCAACTATAGTATCCTTTTCTTTTTAGTGTGCCTAACATACCACTAGATAATTAAGAATTTTACTGCATATAGTCTTCGAGATATCAAAATTTGCATACAACTCTCTTACTGAGTCGTGGTTTTGCTCACCCTATTATGTTATCTTTCCAGAGTACTTTCAGTGACCGCTGGAGATATCATCCGAGGATTTGTGGTTGCGTATTGAGCACCCTGAGGCAGCTGTTGTAGATCCCAGAGGTATATTTACTTTATTTTATATGTTCAGACTTTTGTTTTACAGTACTACAGTGTTATATTAAACAGGGGATGTATATGATAGATTTAGATACAGTTTGTAAATAAATTTTACTTATGTAAATTAAAGTGAAATACAGTAATTACTGTTCACTAGTGGTTTAAAAATGAAAAATAAAGGCATCACAGATAATCCAACCGATTCACGTGTACGAAATCCGTGAAAAAGTGTAAAATACTGTGTACTTGGACTGTGACACTACTTTACGCATATTTTGCTTCAGGCCTTTCTCTTCTTATGCATGGCTTACCTTGCGCATTTTTCGCTTCAAGCACTTGCACTTTTTGTCTTCATGCATGACTTATATCGCACTTTTCCCTTTAAGTCCATGCGTAGCTTACTTCGCACGTTTTTCGCTTTAAGCCTTTTTCTTTGAGTGCGTGGGTTACCTTGTGCATTTTTTGCTTTAAGCATAGGCACTTTGCTTTTCACGCATGACTTACTTTGCACACTTTTCGATTCAAGTTTATGCGTAGCCGACTTCAGGCACTTTTCGATACAAGCCTTTTTCTTTGAGTGGTGGCTTACCTTGTGCATTTTTCGCTTCAAGCCCTAACACTTTTTGTCTTTATACATGACTTATATCTCAATTTTCAAGTTGAAAATATCAAAATCATACTAACATTTTGGTAAGCAAATGGCTTGTCGATTCCTACAGATGGTGCTAATTGTTGTTGCCTGTTCACAACAATAATCTTGATATGTTCATTAACCTGTCTCCAAGAACTCTGCAAAAAAGAAAATCATCAGAAGGCGCAAGGGCGTACTCTGATGCTTAAGTCAGACAAGATTTTGATAAGGTTTCCATAAGCAAATAAAGATTAGGGTTTAAAAATGATATTTGTAACTTATTTATAAGGGTTATTTGATACGTAATTACGATTAAGACCCACAATTTAAACAATAACCTAGTGAATTTTTTATGGTTCTTCTAAATCCTCTTTCCACTTGGGCTCGAACTACCTTTAAGTCTAATGTCATTTAGTCTGACTCATATTAAGGTCCGGCGACCTTTAGTATGACTCATCATAAACATTAGTAAAATTAAAGGTACAATGACAATATATGTCATTTGCATTAACAAAATATTTTGAATATAAGTATAATGATTAAGTTTTATAAAATTAAAGCGTAATAATAAATGTTAATTTTGGATAATGATATAGTAATAAGCTTAATTATATTTTTTAGATAATAGTAATAAGCTTAACTTTAAATCTCTAGTCAAAATGCTAAATTTATTGGGCAATAATTCATGTATTGTACCTTTTTATGCCATTTTAATAATCAAATTTGCATTCGTACATGAGCGTATATAGAAGAAAAACAATTTCACTTAACCAACTTTATGATATTTGCCATGGGAAAAGTCGGTTTGTATTTGATTTTTTGTTGAGAAAAAAGCAATTATGCATGAATTTGAACATTGATTTAAACAATTATATCTTTATTTTTAAAATATAAAAAATTTTACAAATTTAAAATTTAAATTTAATAAATTTTCTTAAATAATAAACTTTCATTGTATATAAAAAAATGTATATATCCATGATTCTGATGAATATTTAATATGTAGCTTTTTAATTATAAATATGAAAATATCCAATTACAATAAAGAATGGAATAATATTAGGATTAATAATCAAATTTACCTTCAACTTTTTACATAAAATGAAATTAAGTTCTTAAAGTTTTATTACGTGAAAATCAGTCAATAAATTTTTATTTTACTATAACTCAAAATTTTAAAATCATGCAATTAAGTCTAAATCTATTAAATGACACTAACTGCAGTTAAAACATTCTACGTGGAAGTTAACCTGGATAGTTTAGTTGCTAGTTACTTGCATGCCACATATGTCATACTATCGGAAGTTAATATCATTTAACAGATTTAGACTTAATTACGTGATTTTAAATGATTAAAAATTTATTTACTGTAAAATAAAAATTTATAAATCAATTTTTATACAATAAAATATTGAAAATTTATATCTATTTTATGCAACAAGTTGATATCATATTTAACTATTAAGCCATAATAATATAATACATTATTTATATAAAAATGAATTCTGTACAAAAAAATAAACGTTTAATTTATGATTGGTATAATAATTCTAAAATAAATATGCTAAAAAACATAGTTATCACATCAAATCAAATTAAATAGCCTATCGAGATATATAGTCTTGTACTATAATCCGTTCCAATGATGCATAAAAAACAAAAAATTCAATTAAACAAAGTTAAAAATTATGCTCGCCGCGACTAGAGATGCACGTGTTCGGCCAGCTATAGCCCATTACCGATGGCCTATCATATCAAATCAAGTTGATGATAAGGTCATTTATTTTTTATGAAATTATTTATTTATTTTTTGTTTATCCTAATGGGAGAAATATATGTTCCCGTACTTTTATGTGATTATTTTAACTGAGAATTATCCATCCAACTTTCAAAATCAATTGCAATAATTAAAACGAAAAGACAAAATCTGACAAAAGAGGTGGCAAATCAGAGGTTATAAGGTCTCATCATAAGTTTCTAGAGCACGGCTTAAAGAAGTTGATATTTTTCATTTTAATTAAGTGAGTTGATCGATTTAAATTAATTTAATTAATCTAATTTTTACTGTTAACTAAAATAATATCAAAATATGTTTTTATATATTAGAAATTGTTAATTTTGCGAGAAAAATGCTTGGCAAATATTATAGATATGCCATTTTGTTTGGAATTTTTTGAAATAATTTTCAAAATATGGGTTAACTTGTATTGAAAATTTTATTTAGAGTTTAATTTAAGTTCATTTTAATATGGATTTAAGATTAAATTTGATTAAAAGCCTTATAACTCACGTCAACATTCTTGAAATTAGTAGCTGAATTGGAAGTAACATGTCTAAGAATTTTTTATAAGATCTCTTTTGGAATAAATCTAATATTGTTGCGGAGCTCGATAGTTTTATTTTTCATGGTTTTGAGGTTAAGAAGGAAGAAAGCCAATATTTTTGAGAACAAGATAGAGAAAGTGAAAGTGTAGAGTAAAAGTGATGGATTATGGATGTCTGTTCAAACTTTAAGTATTGCATCATGTTTACCTTATATGCTACACTTGTGAATTGACTTTTTCAATATTGCATGTACATAAATTTTGGATGACAAAGCGTTAGACACAAAAGATTACGTTTAAAACCTAAATTGTAGTCTATTAATAAATAAAAATTGTAGTTTAATTTATTCATTCAACAAAATTCTATTCATAAATGACATTACAACAACTTTGCCTAAAACTAAAATGATTTCAAATGTCTTTAAATCTCTAAACATGAAAATTTAGTCATGAGTTAGAAAAGACAAAGTTTGAAACAAAAACTATACTTTATTTACTACAACGTTGAATAGGGAAAACAAATCTTTCTATCTTTAATAAGAAAGTGTCTTTCTCTTTTTTTTTTTTTTGTGTGTGTAAATCATGAGGTGTTTCCTTATCATATTAGGTATGATTCTAATTCCTGCTCATCTTGTGTGGTTGGTGTTGGTCTAAGGAGATTTGATCTTGTAAGAATTTGAACATGGGACCTCCTGTTATGGACCGTTCTCACTCAAGAACTCAATGAATCTTTACACCACTGAGCCAACCCTTTGAGTTAATAAAAAAGTGTCTTTCAATTAAATTTTATTTGTACAATAAATAATATTAATTATGGTTACAAATAAAATTGTAGTTTTTGTTTAATTATGTTTAAGTAAAATGCGGTCTTTTATTATCTTAGCTTATATTTTTTTTTATATAAACATAATTAGAGATTTAGAGCCATGATATCTGAAATCTAAAAATGTAGGTAAAATTTTAAAATTGTAGTTAAAAATATTGGACTACAGGTGTTTCCAATAATTGTGTTTTTTTTTGGTAAATCACAAGTATCCTCATCCTTTTTAATAGTCTGAGACTAATCCTGTTCGGGGCTTAGTCACAATTAAGACTCTTTACCTCTTTCTAAAGGTCCAGTAATTGTGTTTTTACGTAAGCATAACATATGAATTTTTTTTTCTAATAGCGTCATGAAATATTTTTCATGACGATGGAAGAATACATAAATTATTAAATACAGAATTTCAATCGATGTACAATAATTTCATATAGCTATTACCGTAAAATCTACAATAAAAAAATTAACAATTTAAGCATTCATGCATAACATTTAAGAAATAAATGAAACTTATCTTCAAACTCAATGGAAAATCATTAACTTTCTTCGTTTGAGAGAAACGTTCATTTCAACTTTATTTGATTTCTTTCAAGTTGTCTTCTTCTTGTGTACATTCATTTGTGAACAATTTTGCCCTCTCAATGTTGTTTATACAATTATTCAAAATTTTGAAAATTGGTAATCATTTCTCTCAAGCAATCAATCTTAAGTATTTGCCATGATATTTTATTTTTTTATTTTATTGTAAATCGACATCATTATATTTGATAATTAAAGCTTAAAAATCTATATTAAAAGTTGATAGCTAAATGTTGAGATGTATACCATAAAATTTAGCAGGAAATATTAGGTCTTAAAATAAAATTTATCAAAATTTGGATCACGAATATGAGAATTGAATTTAAACTTAAACCTAGATTAAAATGAACTTTGAATAAAGTTTTCAATACAAATTAATCCATATTTTTCAAAAATAATTCAAAAGATTCAAAACAAAATGACATAACTGCAAGAAGGATACATTTATATTAGTTGAATGGTATCTGCTCTGTTATATATTTTTCTCACTGGACGTTAACTCACCCCCTTATCTTTCCTTCCAGATTATTTGTAATATTGCTTGCATGACTATTGAGGAGTTCTTTTACTTTTGACAGTATCTTTCAAGGTGAGCTCTAGTTTCCCTAAAAGTATGTTGTACTTTCTTTATATGTTCAAACTTTATGTACAATATAGTGCTGCACATTTATATTGTACTTGGGGATGTAAATTATAATGATTGTAGTATGATAGTCAATGAAGTGTGATCCAATTGTAAATAAGTTCGGATGTTTATTAATTACGTGTAATGATATTGAGGTTATCCTTTAAGGTACCTGTCTACATGATCGAATGAAAGGAAATAAATGACACGACAAACAACCTAACTAAAATGAATCGAAAAGAAAAATGTTAGTTCAATTTTTAGGTAAATGATACGTTACTTCCTCGTGAAACTATTTGCGTTCATGTAATAAAAAATTACTATGAACTTCAATAAATTCACAAAGGAATTTGAGTTGTCTTCGACACAAAATAACTTGGAAATAATAAAGGTCAAGCTTGGTTTCATAAAACAAGTTCCTTTTTAGAAAACCTTATCTAGACAAAAGGCCATAACAATGATTTGCCTAAAAAACCAAAAACATGTACCGAAATGACATTCTTATATATAATAACTCACTCGGTACTTAATTAAATTTGAAAACAAGCTTTTTTTGCCATCCCCAAATGTCATCCCCAACAAGTACACAGTTTTCTTAATTAAATTGATGCATTTATATTCAGTATTCATATTATTGGTTCTCTTGTTTCTTTTTTTTTTTTCCTTAAAAAGTCTTTGCTCTAATTGATTATGTTTGAAATTTAATTGTTGTTGATTCTTTTATCTCAAGTTTTGTATGGACTAAAGCTAGGCTTTTTGGTTGCTAATTGCTAATGAGGAAGTTTAAGGGTAAACATCCCAATTAGTTTTGCACATTGTATATCTATGTTCAAAAAAATTATTGTTATGAAAACTATGATATTTTTATAAATTAATGTTTCATATCTTTTATAATGACGTATGGTGGATGAAATTTGATTTTTACTGATGTTTTGAATATATTTTTCAATTATTATAATTTGTAATGAAAATAGATAGGTGAATAATACATAGAATAATCTATAGCCAAAAAAAATATTTAGATAAAAAATAGTCTAATTAATAAATGAAAGCACTAGGCTTTTCCCAAACCGTAGTCTAATATCATAAAGCATATCACAATAATAAATGTAGTCTAATATCATGTGCTAGACTATGTTTGAAAAAATAGTTGTTTATTGCACCTAAGAAAAAACTTTACTAAAATAGGTTACGGTTACAAAAACGTAGTATTTTGTCTTGGACTACGCGTTTTAAATGTAATCTATGATCTTTTTTCTAGTAGAGACAAGTAATAAAGAGATAATTTTCTTTTTTATAATAGGAATATGAAAAATGGCAATTTATCATATCAAATATGGATACTTCTATTGAAAACCAATCCTTATTGTTACAGAGTGGTGAAATGCGTAAGTAATGAGATGGACACTAGGATTTACGTGGTTCGGTAATGTGCCTATGTCTACGGAGGTAGTTGTGGGTTTACTATTAAGTATATAGCATGAACCGGACTATTCACCAAGTACAACGCTCTTGACATGACTAGTTAGGTATCTTGGTGTGATTAGGGTACAAATATGTAAGAAAGGAAATAAGGCATAAATTAAATACAACAAAGCCTAGGCAGGAATGATCCTTTCTTGTGGAAAGGAGGGCCTATTTATAGGCTGGTGAGGGGCATAAGGTTGTGCCATATGTCACTATCTGGTGGAGTCTAGCTATTTAGGTGGGATTAGTTTGTCTTCAAGCCATGAGATTGAAGAGACGAAGAGAATGAACATGATTTAGACTAGGCCTATTGGCTAGGCTAAGCATGTGGTCTTTTGTGTTGAGTCAATCTCTAGCACTAAATTCACCTGTAGACCAAAATTGAGCATAAATTGTGGTCATTCTATAGAAACAGCATGAATAAGACCTTAACATCATGTTATTATGGTCACCATGTTTTTGGTGTACCGTCATATGGAGACATCTTTTTGTCATTATGTTGATTAAATTTTCTATTCCACTTTTAGTATTGCAACATTTTTTAGTGTATTGCTTTTGGTGTGACTTCCTTTCCTTTCTTACTTTTGATTATCCCTTTTTCATCCCAGGTTCTAGCTTTGCTTACTAACTATAGCTAACTTTGAATGTAGCTTTATTAATCGTTGCTTGTATTCTTCTATGCATGGCTTACTAGTTCTTGTTCTTGTAAACACTTAATGTTTCACGTGTGTCTTGAGCCTTGTGTTCTTGTAGACACTTAATGTTTCATGTGTGTCTTGAGCCTTGATTTAGTAGCCTCTGTTCATTGAAGGCTTAGCTTTCATCGGTGTTAGTGCTTCAAGCTCTTAGCACATTGCCTTTATTATAAAGGAATTGTGACAACCTTCCCTTCTCTTGTATTCAAACTTTATCATGTTGAATTTGATATTCTCTAGATAGGTTGAGGCAATGTTTTGTCCTCACTATCCGTAGTTTGAACTTAGACATAATAGAAAAGACTAGTTAAAGACTAGTAAAGGGAATGTCACCTTCTTGCCTCAGAAGGTCTGGCATTTAATATACTTTGAAGATTGGCTAAGAAAATGTTACTTCCTCGCTAGTAACACTCATTATGCTTTGAAGAAAATTGACTGAGGGAATGTTACCACCTCACCTCATACAACTTAGCACTCAATGTGCTGTGAAGAAGATTGGTTGATGGAATGTTACCTCCTCGCTTTGCATAATCTAGCACTCATTGTAATATACTTTCAAAAAGACTGGTCGAGGGAATGTTACTTCTTCGCCTTAGATGAACTCTATAACTTGGCATGTCTTGTAGACTTACTTGATGGAATGTTACTTCCTTGCCTTTGATGCTGTTGTAAAATCGGCTAAGGGGATGATACGTCCTTGCCTTACGTGAACCTGCATCTAAATAAGCACAATAATCGACTAAGGGGATGATACATCGTTGTTTCACACGAACTTTCGTCAAAACATGCACAATAATTGTCTAAAGGGACATAATTGTCTAAGGGGACATCATTGCCTAACGCAAGCTCGCATCAAAACATGCTTTATAACCAGTTAAGGGGATGATACATCCTTGCCTCACGTGAACTTGCATCAAAACATGTACTATAATTGGCGAAGGGGATGATACATTTCTACCTCATGTGAATTTGCATCAATAATGCACAATAGTTGGCTAATGGGATCATAATCCTTACCACTAGCAAATTTCATCTTATTACACTCAATTATGGCTAAAGCGATACTTCACCCTTGCCTCTTGCAAACTTGATCTTTGTAAGCTTACTTGTATCCAAAGGAGTGTTCATCCTTGGTTATTATGACATAAAGGCTTGAGCTTTTACTTGTTGATGTGTTCACCTGTTGTATTTTGTAAACTTTAAGCGTGGCCAAGGGAATTCTACCATTCATGGTATTAGGCTTTGTAAACTCACATAGGAGAGATTCTTTTTAGTATTATTGTTCTCATTGCTTAGGCTCTTTTACTCCTTCATTGTCCATCTTTCGAGTAATGAGAACAATGATTGATTCCCATGATCTCATTGATACTCTACTTGTAGCATGGTGCTTGTGTACTTAGTTGTGCTACCTAGTGTGTTTCTTTCATCAACATTAAGCATTTTTTACCACATCCTTTTGCTCGACTTTTGAGCACTTGAGATGTAACACTACTGATGGACCAAGTTAAGCCTTACACATCATACTGTTGTGCCTTGTTTGACTATGCGCAACGATGTGAGCCGATGCGTGATTTCTTGCTAGTTTTGTTATGTTTGACATGTCATTCTACACCATATTTTGGTAGACTTGTTAGTGCATGCTCATGCGCTCAATCTATTTCTTGTTCGGTAATACTTAGCATCTTATCTTGAACCTTTTGCACTTTCTTCCTATTTTACGTCAATGCACGTGTATGCATGTACTTTGCTTGGTTGCAGTATGTTTATCATGTTGTTAGATACAGCGTTGTAGTGGGCTCATTGACGCATTCTTGTGCATTCTTCTCATATTTGTTTGTTTGACATTAGTATTTTAACTTGTTGGGGAGGTGGCGCGATTTGCTCTCAGATATTTCACTCTTGTTCCTTGACTTCTTTTTCTTGACGCTCTTTGCATGATGCTAGTTGTTTGCACCTAAAGTGCTTTATTCCATGTTGCATATTGTATGCTTAGCCCTTTTGGCGCTTGTCAGAGCTCTTTGTTGTGTTGCATGTGGCTCTTTGTGGTTTTGACAACGGATGTAACCATGATTTCGATTGAATATGGCTCTTTGGAGGGAAGACTTGTTTTGTACTTAGTCATTTTTGCTCTTTGCTTCGAGTCTTGTGCAACTACTTTTCAAACAAAATGTTTTTCTAGAGATAGCGTTCAACACTTAGAATTTTCATCTAAGATGTCTTACAACACTTAGAATTTATTTACTTCGTCTTTTGAATTTTGCATGACTTCAAACGGGTAAAGACTCTTGTTGAGATGGTGTTTGAAACTTAGAATTTTCTTTGAGGCATGTTTTGATCACTTAGAAATTATTTGCTCCACATTTTGAGCTTCACGTGACGTTTTTTTGAACAAAGTCCTTTGTGAAGATGGCGTGCGATACTCGGAATTCATGGCTAAAAGTTGTTCCAATACTTAGAATTTTTTGCTCTACAATTTGTGCCCTGTACGACTACTTTGGGACAAAATTCTTTGTGAAGGTGGCATTTGATAGTTGGAATTCATGGCTAAACGTTGTTCCAACACTTAACTATTTTCTGCTCTATCTTTAAATCCTTGTGCGACCATTTTTAGGTAGAACTCTTTATGAAAATGGCATTTGATACTGGCTAAAGGTTGTTCCAACACTTGTAAATTTCTTGCTCTACATTTTGAGCCTTGCGTGGCCATTTTATTTGCCACAATTGTGTCATTTGTGTGTCACCATACTTAGACAAATTGTTATTACGTTAAGTGCAGCTTTATTCTTTGTCACATTGGTGCATCATCATACTTAGCCAAATATCTATCATGCTAGGTGTGGCTTTACTCGTTGTGACATTCTTATCAATGGTGTGTCACCATACTTGGCCAAATTTCCATCATGTTAAGCGTGGCTTCACTCATAAGGACAAAGATTCTCATAACTTAATTTCTAAGGATGATTATGTCACTTGATTCTAGAGTGAAAGATATAACAAAAATAAACATGTGATATTTATACCACCAAGTATCTTTTTAAACCATGTTCATTCCAACAAGGTATCTAATAAATATGCATGAATTATCAATCCAAATTTTATTATAACCAAACGCACACACTTGTACACACAAATTTATGCCAACAAAAATAAGAACACACTTTTAAGAAAAAAATCATCACTTGTATAAGTAGCTCAATTTTCATACGCCTACTTGCTTCATGTTTAATGCATTTGTCACATCCCGTGACTACATTATTTCACATTTTTCTACATATTTTATATGATTGGACTGTCTGCGATGCCTTACTTTTCTTTTTCTTTACATTGTAATCATTGAAAAACCATAATTTATAATTAAGGAAATATTTACATATCGAGAATTTATTCATCATTTACATCCCCTGTTTAATTCACAATACTGTAGTACTGTAAAACATGTCTAAACATATAAAATAAGTGATTATACCTCTAGGATATAAGCTCGCTGCCTCGGGACACTAAATGCACAGCCAAAAATCCTCGGATGCTAATAATACAATTCCTGGAAGTACTCTGTAGATGTTAAAATAAAAGGCTGAGTAAACTACAGCTCAGTAAGAGAATTGTATGCAAAACTAGATATCTTGAAATCTACATGCTGTAAAATCCGTATTTTCCTATAGGTGCTCTAAGGACCAAAATAGGAAGGATACTATAGTCGGCTAGGGATCCGAATGGAGTAAAGAAGGTATTTTGAAATACCTGTCTTGTCCTGGAGCCTAGAAGCGACTATAGGGAGTAAATATTGTTGTTGAGATAAATCCTTTTCCATATCATTTCATATCATTTTCAAAATAATGCTTTTATAAAATAAAGCATTTAAATCAAATTTACTAATATTCATAATTTATAAACTAAAATTCATAATTTCTTTACATAGAATATTAGTTTAAATAAATCATAATATCTAATTTGAATTCATTCCACATATCACTGTATAAATCATAAACAATATGGTACTTCACGTAGTACAGTAAACTATTAGAAATCATCTTCCTTTTTCTGTAAAAACATATTCATATACCTTTGCATTTAAACACATTTTCTATATCACATATCATTTCATATCTCATAAAAGTGGAGACTAAGGCATCACCCAGAATATATCATGCTAGAGAGAGATTATCCAGTAGGGCAATAATAATCATGTCAGATCTATAGCCATAGTCTATGGTAGTCCTCAGTCAAACACTGATCAGGTGTCAACCAAGACTGAATACATATCACATGTCACATATCATATATCACATATCGGCATGATATAGGGCCAAGTAGTCTCAAAACAATATTTTCATAATCATCACCTTTATGGAAATAAAGAAAATCAATAAATCTTCAATCAGTTCATAAATGATTTTATTAAATCATAAAGTGAATATTTATGGAAAATAATTTATAAAATATTCACTTTCCATCTTTTCATCTCATAAACCATATCATATGGTGTAAAACATGGAAGAAGAATATTCTGTATTCTCACTTTCAACCAATTTGGCAACATGAATATTTAAATAATATTTTTCGGTATATTCATGTTTTATGAAAAATAATAAATTTCTTATTTTCAAGGCTAGGGATTCATCAAAGCATATAATTAAATATTTTCTAGTATTTTTAGAAAATATTCTAGAAATTTTCAGTAGCATAACGGCTACTATTATCCTCGCCTTCCTGCAAATTAAACATAGTTTCATATACAACAAACAACCTCAATCCCACAGATTTCAATGCATTTCATTTCAAAAATATTCTCATAATATCGCTACAGCTTACAAACGCATCCCTTACCTGTGTAGCGTATTCAGTCTCTTTATGTGCACCACACGAAATCCGTTTTTCCTGGGTTGCAAATAATTCCACTAAAATTATTAGCTTAACAAATACTTATTTTTAAGCTATTACTTATGTCTAAGTGCAGCCTTATTAGACACTGCAATTATTTTTGCAATATAAATTCTATTGGTATTATAGCTTAACTTCTTCGTTTTGCGTTGGATTTAAAATCCGAGTATACCGGCAAACTCCTTATAATCCCTACAGTCATAATCTAGCCTTAAAATATCAAAATCAGCCATGGATAGGGTCCCCTTCATCATGGCTGAATCTTCCCTCTTCCATTTCTCATTGATTTTCAACATTTCAATGGTCAATCCTTGTTCTACCATGCTTATTGACCAATTTGGCATGCATTTAATGCATGAAAGCTCAAGAATCCATCATGTTCTTGCCATGGCCGAAACCCTCATGCATGGTGGAATTCAAAATAGCTCAATTTAATTGAAACTAAAACCATACACACGCTTAACAGTCTTAAAGGAGTAAGATTACACCATTGGAAAAAAAAACATAAGCATACTGATTTACCAAGCTTGGCCGAAACTTCCTCTCTTCTTTTCTCCTTGTATTCTTCTTCTTTTAATGAAATATTGACTTCAATGGAAAGAGGAAATGATGTAGGTAAATTTCCTAAAAGAAATTTTGGCCAAAAATGTCAAATTTGGTGGCTTTTATTGACTTTCTTTTCTTTTTCTTTCTTTTTCTTCTCTTCTCTTCAAGAATGGCGTGAAAATGAGATGAAGATGATGACTAATGGTTGGCCAAAGAAGAATGTAGAAAATTTTACACATTTGAGAAATTAAAATTTTGCCCATGGTTATAAATTTTTCGGACATTTCTTGCCCTTAAATTCCGTAACCGTAAAAACTAGGTTCCAATACTCCAAAAATTCAAATTTCTTCACCAAAAATTCATATTTATCATATTTTGATGAATAGAAGTAGTTTCATCGACGCGCGGTGTACAGATTATGAGAAATTATAGTTTTACCCTTACCGAGTAAATCGCATAGTTTTCGATTTTACCACTGATTTCGATAAATCTGTTGTCACTATATTAAATTCCTTTTTCATATAGAATATTTTGATATTTTTACTCCATCTCAATTCATTTTATTTTGAGTATAATTTTTCAAAAAATTTTCGAGACGTAATCATCATTTCTTGAATTGTTTGTCAACAACTCCGATTATTGAAAATAACATTATTTCAAGTCTCTAAAATTTTCTCCTCTTCCTCATTACACTGTGAATACACTATCTCCACTTTCATTTTTTTATCTGGGCCCAAATTTCTAAGTGAAGCCCACTTCTTGATTTACTTATACTTTAGGAATTAATTAGGAAATAATTTATTTATTTATTAATAAATGAATAATAATACGTATACAGTACAAAATAACTGATTCTCATAGCATCCTTCACCACTATGCTTTATTGTAAGTCCTCAAGACTTTGCCAAGACAGATTTTCCAACCCTAAACAATGATTATTTGAAAGAATGCATAGGAAACAGATTGAAGACTTCTGTTATAAATGCTACAGATTCCATTAATAGTGCATTGCATATACAAATGTAGAAGATGCATAAGGAGTAGTCTCATATCTTCAATCATCTAATAAATTGTAAAAGGTAAAAAAGTTATAAATGAAACCAGTTAACCACATCAACTAAAAATTTTAATTATGTTTTTTCAAATTAAAAAAGAAATTGGATTGTTGAATAGGAAAATCTTTAAAAAAAGGATACACCCTATTCAAAACTTTGACTATGATCAGAGTTGAACTAAAAATTCAAATTCAAGCCAAAGAAACCTTTTCCACATAATTGAATCAACATACAGAGTGATACCTGAGATCAGGAGAATTTCATAAGTTGATAATAGTAGATGAATCCTTAACATAAAAAATTTTAACATTTATAAGAGAAAATTGATTAACCTATGCATAAGGGAGTGATCACAATACAACATTAACACTTTCCAAAATGAAATTGACTAGATCTAACCTTGATAAATTGAAATCTTATAGTTAAGCGCAAATTTAATCAAACTAAAATACTATCAGTTCCAAAATTTGTAATCAAATTACAACTAACAAAAAATAATATCAGAGAACATAATTAATTGATTTATTATTGAGGGCAACAAATCAACCATGATTGCTATTGTTGCCTATGCATACAACAAACTTGAGTCACTGTAAGAGACGGGAGAATATGAACGAGAACAAAGAAGTTATAACATACGACAACCAACCAACAAAAGCTCTAAGCAAAGACGACAAAAAATTTAGACTATATCACATCTGAAGATGATTGTAGCTAAAACTTGTTCATTAATGGTGCAGAAACACGCAAGAATATTCTAACAAAGCCAAAATCAGGATGCCATGTCCTTAAGTGCTTAAAATCTAGCGGAGAAGGGGATTTCTGGATAGCAACAAAAAAGTTTTCCCAATTTTAAAAGACCTTAAGTTCTTTGAAGGTATTGAAAATATGTAGAACCTAGTCAAAATGCACCTTCAAAGAGACCATAAATTCAAAACTTAAAAGAGAAACAAATTTAAAAATCATAACTTGATTTTACTTAAGGAAGACCCATATTCAACATGAAATGAATTTTTTTAAATCGAAAATTAATCAACATGACTTAATTAGGAAACAAATTAACAGGGCACTTCTTTATTTTTGCTAATTGTTTTCTATTTAACGAAAGTTAAAATTTTTTAATTTTATTTAGTCAGACTTATTACCTTTTATTTTCTAAAGGCATTATTTGTTTATTTTCTTCTCAAAGCAAAAGGCAAGTAACTAAAAAATAGTAACAAGTAAATTTACCTCTAAGCTTTTGAGAAGGAAATATTTCAGGCAATTTATAAGTAACATGAAAATAGGCACTGCCTCATTATGTGTTTATGACTCTAGCAACAAGATCACCTTAATTACCAGATCCAACGTAAATAAAAGATTACTACTTTGAAAATGTAAAAAATAAAAATAAAAAAGGTAGATCTTTTAAAATCTCATTTTAGCATTTAACTAGAGAAAGAGATCCATATCCAACTAATAAACAATTAAATGTCGCCAAACTGATAGCTAAAAAAGCAATCAAGTACATGAATTTTTTCACATTTAAGAACAGATCTAAGAAAATTAAGAAATACCCTTATCATAAAAAGGCTTCAACTAATCAATTAACATGAAATTTTCAAAGAAACACAATCATCGATAACATTTGATCTTTCAATAAATGCAAATGAAAATTGAGAAAATTTTGACTAATGAGATGAAGGAGAAATCAATCAAAATCAAAGATGCAGAGTACAGTCACTAAGTAATCAGCCCAACAATTATTGTAGTTGGAATTCAACCCCAAGGACCAAGTGGTATATACAGCAAGCAATTTCTGCCCATGCAACAAACTACAAGTAAAATGTTCATTGCCACTACAACCGTAACCACCTCTCTTTAAAAACCATGATGAGGGGATAATCTCAAGCCATTTCCTATCACCTATAAGTATGACCTTACAAGTCCAAATTCACAATAATAGCACACCAAATAAGAATAGCTATTTCGATTAATTCTCAAAAAGTTGTCTTCTTAAATCCTTGAGATCATCAACAACTTCAGAATTATGAATGTAACAAAAAAAATTCAGAATTTGTTCTTATAAGTACACATAAAAAAGATAAGGCCACAAGTATTTTGATTTCAAACATTTCAATGTTTTGATATATTTGATCATGCAGTAAAGATAGCAAAGTTCTATGCATCAATAATGAATACAACAATGGTAAATGCAACAACCAATGTAATACAACAAGCAAGCTCAAGTTTCTAGGTGTAAAACAGCAAATAATTTGTAGTAGTAATTGTAATACATTGTAAACACAACCACCAAATTGTATATATAGCAAGGAAGCTAAAGTTCATAGCTATATTATAGTAAGAAATTTGTTGCAGTAGTTTTAATGCAGCAATGGTAAATGCAAGAAACAATGCCATATAGCAAGCAAGCTCAAGTTCCAATGCAAAAGTTTAATTGAATATAACAGACTAAGGAACAAAACAAACAATTTATATACCAAATAGTTTGTAGCAGACTTCTTTTTTTAATGTTCAAGATCATACCAAACAATTATATTGCTACTAGGAATGCAAATCTTACATTCTAAATGTACTAGATACTAGAATTTTCAATGGGTGAATCTTGATTAGCTTGTCATGGTGATTGCATCAAGTCATTAGCAGAACAGACTTGCTGCGATGAATCCACGAGATTATTTTGTTGTGATATACATGAAGGTTGCACAGATGATTTTGTATTACAACTGTGCGCTTTTTCTACAGAGTTTATGTAATGATGAATTAAACAACGAAACTTGGCTAATTCAATCTCGAAGAAGGAATGGTGCATTATTTGAACTCAATCTTAAATAGAATGGCAACAAAGACCAGTTACTTTAACATGAAACACAAAGTTCCATACTTCAGCACACACACACACACACACACACACACACACACACACATGTATATCTAGTTCTTTCCAGATGCTCTTAGTCATGAAAAGTGCAAGGCTTTCGAACTCAAGTATACTACAATAAAATCTTGCAATCTCATTTAAACTCAGAAGTTAATAAAACTAAATATATCATGCACACCAATACTTAATGCAATATCACTAAGAAACATGGCATCATCAATTACTCATTTAAATCCTCAAACCCTAAACCCATTTAAAGACGAAACTACTGATCTCAACTCTTGCACAGATACATCCTGCAACATCCTAAATTAAAGTAACATGATAGATTGTTCAATTATGGTCTCAAAACATTTTATTATATGAAATAATATACATACAGATGCTTAAAACTCTAAAACAAAAACAATGCAATAATAGAACAAAAACTTTTGAAAACATATAAACAATTGAAAATAATTTTTGATTTCAAGAACGATAGCAGAAAATCAAAGGCGGATTATGTAACAACCAGAATTAAAAAATTTCGAACTAAATTTTTCCTTTCCACTTCTATCTTTTTCTTTCAATTAATCGATACCACTAGGTTTGCATTCGGTATCGGTGTAAGTACACTTCATCTTTTCATTTCACCTAATTCAATATACAATTAATTCAATTAATAATAATAAATTAAATACAGACTAAAATATAATAACTAGGATTTCGTTCATAATAAACTTCACATAAGTTACATCCCACTAATTTTCAATACGTATTTATGCTCTATTTTATAAATACAACTGTTGTGCAATTACGTGTCTGAATATAAATAAACATCTAATAATTACCTGATCACTTGGTACTTCTAACCTGTAGCGATTTCTTCGACTAACTAAAGGCAGCAGACTTCGTGTATACCGATAAGCTATCTGGGATGGTGAGAAGGGGGGGTGAGCTTTGGGGAAAGCCCAGTAAGAAACATATATAAAAGTGCATATAAAATTCAGTTGACGATAAAACGATTAATCGATATAAAACGTTTAACACTTTATGCAAAGCAATTTCAATTCATTAATCAATATAAAACATTTAATAATTCATGTGACGCTATTTCAAATCAATAATCAGTATAAAACATTTTATAATTTATGCGATGCAATCTGGAATCATTAATCATTGTATAAGCCATTTATGTAGGCGATGCTATAAGACCATTTCAATGTGCAACTTCGGTAAACAATATGGTAACAATTTCAAAATCATGAGATAATGCAATAATTTCAAAAACTTCAATCAGTACAGTAATACGATTCATTTAAAATCCTTAAAATAGGATAAATGCACTTGCATCAGAAAAACATATACTGTAAAACTTGTATCACTTTCTTTGTCACTTTTCAATCAAATCATGCACTAGTCTCGTAAATCAAATCATTCACTAAATCAATTATCAGTCAAGTTTTACTTATCGATAGAAAATAATCTCCCAAAGATTCATGCACGCACTATATCCCATAAGGGACCTGTATAGGAAGGCAAGGGATCCGGAACTCCTTAGCCAATCCTATGAAACACTATAACGAATGGCCATCGTCGATCACTCACAGTTCGCACTGGTCAGGTGCTCACTGTGTAAGCTGTGGGGTTCGACCGTAACTCCCACAGTCATATCATGTAAAGGGGAAGGTCTGGGACGTCTCCCAGCCTAATCATCACTGTCTCGTATGCACGATCATCAGGGAGACATCAATTTCATAAAATCACTTCATATACTTGTAAATCTTTTCATATAAATCACTTCATGTAAATCCTTTCATGAAATTCAGTTCATGTAAATCATTTTGTATAGTTCAATTCATGTAAAGCACCTCACGAACCTCAATTCATGTAAAATGCTTCATATAATTCAAATCATGTAAATCGTTTCATGTAATTTAATTCATGTAAACCGTTTCTTGTAATTCAATTCGTGTAAATCATGTCATGCGATTCAATTCATGCAAATCATTTCTTGTAAATCAATTCATACACATCACTCATGTAATGCAATTCATGTAATTCATTTCATATAATGAAATTCGTATAAATCATTTCAGATAATGCAATTCATGTAAGTCATTGCATGCAATTTAATTTGTGTAAATCATATCGCGTACTCATTTCATGTAAATCATTTAATGTATTTCATTGCATATAAATCATTTCATTTAAATCAATTCATGTAAAACATTTCATATAATGAAATATTTAAACTCGTAGGAATTAAAGATAATTCTTATTTCTTGTATTTAGGAAAATTGGATAAGAACGATTAAAACGAGATTTCAATGAATTTTCAATTGCAATTAAAACATGTTTTATACGACTCCTATATATGTATCTTACCTCTAGTCCACGCAATATCTTTTCATTCTCTCTATTGCTTTTGAAATTCTATCTTCCAGAATTTCCACTCTGCACAGTAATATTACTTTATATTATATTTCATATCACCATACCACAATGATAATAAATATTCTATACTTTCTATTTATCAATCTTAACAAGTGATTTATTTAAATTTCTCTTCTAGACACCACACATAGCTATGATCAAGTCATATTTCTTCCCCTTTCCAACAATCACCAATCTCATTAATCCTTATCTTATATTCATTTGTTTTTAAATTACGATAATTCACACTGAAATCCCATTTTCTCACGTAGACCACATTCCTCCTCATAACTATAATTTATCTTCTTTACAATTTACTTTCAATAATAATTTCTACTTATCTCTAACTATTTTTCTTTATATATTTTGATTATAAAATTCACATGGAAATCCTTTTAAGCAATATTTTAACCTACCCCTCACATCTTGCACTAAGTTTATATTTTCTTCGCATTTCACCAATATTCTTGATTAATTCTAATTTACTTCACCTCTATCATGTAATATTTTCATTTTAGTCAACCTGTTATTCTTGGATTCTCACTTTATTATTTTCCAATGCAAATTTCACTAATAACTCTTATTAATATTGTTATATTATTTTCTTACTCATAAATCATTAAATTTAATGTGTAATCTTACGAATTTTGGTTAACCAATTTCCTATTTACCTAAGAATTTATTCTTTAATCATCAAATTCAATAATTCATCCCATGAAAATACTATATACTTGGCCAAAATTACACACTTAAATCTTATTCTCTCTTTAATTATTAATTTAATTTATAATTTTATTGTTACCATTAACATTATTTATTTATTCTTATTTTCTTTCTTTCTTTTCGTTTTCCTATGGTCGGCAGCAGCTTCATTTTTTTTTTCCAAGAGTTCAATGGCTCATTCTTTGTGCTTTCCATTCTTTAAATCAACTCTAATTTTATAAACCTTTCCTATTCATCTAGGAATTACATCAAACATCTTCAAGTCATAAGAATTTCATCACCATCATCTGCCCTGTTCTAACCAAAATTCACCCCTATTTAACGCCACTTCATGTTTTGCAACACTCATCACTGCAGCCATACTTCAAGTCAAGTTCTTATCATCCTATACTACTAATTCATATCAAAATACATTAAAATCACCAATTTTCTCCATTGTTTCTGCCATAACCGAACCAGTCTTCTTCTCCTATTCTCAAATTTAATTCCATTCTTGATCCTAAATACATCATTCATGCATAAAACAAGTTAAATACCAAAGTTAAAATCAAGCAAAGCACCATCAAATGGCTTTACCTCATTCAGCCGAACAGAGCAGTACCAAATTAGCCTTTTCCACGTTGATTCAGTCCAGCAAATTCCAACTTTTGAGCAGTTCTTAAGATGGGAAATATAATTGATAAGGAAACTTGATGGTTTAGTAGAGGGATGGTGATGAATTTGGCAAGTAAAGAGAGGAGAAACGTGAGCCAAAGAGGGAGGAAAATTGCTGCTGCATTGCCGACTTTCTCTGTTGAAATAAGATCAGTTTTTTTAACTGAATTTAATTTCAGTTTTGGGTACAAAAATCAGCCATGTGGTCTATTAGTTTAATCTCTCCCTCTCTTATCTTTTTTTTTTTCCAAGTCTGCATAAGCAGACACGTGAATGGCAAGCTTCCACTTTTTTTATTTCATCTTTTTTTTTTATATAAAAGTCTGCTTTGCAGACTTACATGTTGCGGCAAGCTTCATTTGGAAGCTTGCCGTGACATTATTATTATTATTATTTTATTTATTTATATATTTATTTTATATATATTGTACATATATATACTTGTATATTAAATATAATATATATGATATACATATATTTTATATAAATAAATATTATATATAAAATCCTTACAATATATATTTTATTATTTATAGATTGTTTTATTTTTTTTATAATCTTTATTATATGTGTATATATGTACACATATATTTCTTTAATTTTAATTACTCCATTTTTTTTACATTCTAAAATTTAATTTTTCATTTAATTGAATTAATTCTTACAACTCTTAAATATTCCTTGTTAATTATAGGAGTCTATGTAATTAAACTTACTCACCAAATTTAAAAAATTGTGGTTATCACATTCTTCCCACCTTAAAAAGAATTTGGTCCTCCAAATTCAACACACGTACTCCACTGATTCAGCATATTAAGACTTATCAAGTTCTCATACTTACTCTTAGCAGTCAATCATTTCATTCATTCTTATCAATACTCTCATACAATATATACACAATTTACTAACAATTCTCTCACTTTTATTGAACAATATCAATTTCCACATCAATTATATCATATACAATCGTCTTATTATTCTCAAATAATACATATTTCGATAAATCAATCTCGATCATTCGATATCTATCTTATTCCTTTACGGTGATACACGAATTTCTATACAATATCTATACTATTCATCAACTATCCTCTTGCGTCCCTTCTATTGCTATTAATCCCCATACTACTCATATCCTTTACAATTATCTTATCACTTTCAAACAACCACAATTTTATTATTACACTTAAACTGTATCCCTCCTTATACAGAAAATTTATCTCTTTCCAATTTACTGACATTCACTCTCTTATAAATTTTTTTCTATATTCATATTTCACTTCGACCATCTTAATTTAAGGGTCTCACTTCGATCTGGACAGAGAAAGTCTTGGTGGGGCCCTCACCGAGTACCTCTCTGAACCCTATCGAACAAACCCTTCATTAAATATTTTAAAAATAAATTTTCTCTTTTAATTTTCTACACTTCGTAGTTTATATCGTATACAAGAAAATTTGGGGTCCTCCAAATTCGATACAAGTACTTCGACAATTCAATACCTGAAGACTTATCATTTCCACAACCACTCATTGCAATCAATCGTATCGATCATTCATATCAATATTCTCATACTATATTTACACCATTTTCTATAAATTCACTTGCCTTTGTTAATTCATATCGATTTCCACATCAATCATATTCCATAAGATCATTCTATCGTCTCCAATTGACCACAATGTTATCAATCATTTTCAATCACTTAATACCTATCTCATTCATTTATATTCATACTTCCGTATAACCTCTGTATTATTCACTAACAATTCTCATTTCTATTTGTACTACTCATCTCTAATATAATAGTTCTATCATATCCAATTACTCGGAAACCACCAATCACTTTCGATCACTCTTACTCAATCTGATTCCATTTATTATCATCAATTATCTCTGATCATTCAGTATCTATCTCCACTATATTTTCATACTATATCCATATCTATCCTTCTTGTTCTTTCTATCAACTACCAATATTCCTCAACCAATCGATATTTTATTCCACTTTCAAACCCTTTTACACAATTTATATTCAGACTCTGCACAGCAGTGTGGGATGTAACTCACTTCTAACTTACTTACATCGACACGTACTAGACAAATCTTGCTCTGATACCACTTTGTAAAAACCAGAATTAAAAAATTTCGAACTAAATTTTTCCTTTCCACTTCTATCTTTTTCTTTCAATTAATCGATACCACTAGGTTTGCATTCGGTATCGGTGTAAGTACACTTCATCTTTTCATTTCACCTAATTCAATATACAATTAATTCAATTAATAATAATAAATTAAATACAGACTAAAATATAATAACTAGGATTTCGTTCATAATAAACTTCACATAAGTTACATCCCACTAATTTTCAATACGTATTTATGCTCTATTTTATAAATACAACTGTTGTGCAATTACGTGTCTGAATATAAATAAACATCTAATAATTACCTGATCACTTGGTACTTCTAACCTGTAGCGATTTCTTCGACTAACTAAAGGCAGCAGACTTCGTGTATACCGATAAGCTATCTGGGATGGTGAGAAGGGGGGGTGAGCTTTGGGGAAAGCCCAGTAAGAAACATATATAAAAGTGCATATAAAATTCAGTTGACGATAAAACGATTAATCGATATAAAACGTTTAACACTTTATGCAAAGCAATTTCAATTCATTAATCAATATAAAACATTTAATAATTCATGTGACGCTATTTCAAATCAATAATCAGTATAAAACATTTTATAATTTATGCGATGCAATCTGGAATCATTAATCATTGTATAAGCCATTTATGTAGGCGATGCTATAAGACCATTTCAATGTGCAACTTCGGTAAACAATATGGTAACAATTTCAAAATCATGAGATAATGCAATAATTTCAAAAACTTCAATCAGTACAGTAATACGATTCATTTAAAATCCTTAAAATAGGATAAATGCACTTGCATCAGAAAAACATATACTGTAAAACTTGTATCACTTTCTTTGTCACTTTTCAATCAAATCATGCACTAGTCTCGTAAATCAAATCATTCACTAAATCAATTATCAGTCAAGTTTTACTTATAGGAGTCTATGTAATTAAACTTACTCACCAAATTTAAAAAATTGTGGTTATCACAGATTAAATAACAAAGTGAAACAAAAGTAGAAAGAGCGATTTCATATTTTGGAGAAATTAATTAGAATTTACCATCATTGAACAGTGAGGGGCTCGTAATCCCAGTACTCCTTGGGACGAAGGACGTTAATGTCAAAATAAACATGAGATTTGGACATATTTGTCCGCGATTGGGACAATAGATCTTGTCCATCTTATGGTGAGAAGTAGAGGTGGCAACGGGCCAGTTCGGGCAGATTCGGTCTGGGTTATATTCGGGTTTGAGCTATTTTGGTTTCGAGTTATTTCGGTCTCGAATTTGTTTGGTCTCAGGATTTTTTTAGTTTCGAGTACTGTTGGTTTCGAGTTTTTTTGGTTTCGGTCCGATTTTAGGTTCGGTCTGGGTTTAGCGGGCTTAGTCAAATTATTTTGAAATTTTATAAGTTATAAATATTTTTATAATTTTGAATATAATAATTAATTTAATTTTATATAGTTAGATAAAAATATAATAGAAATGCTAAATTAAAGTTAAAATTTAATAAATATTTATACAAAAATAAATTTTTACATTTTAATATTTTTATTACTTGACAATTATTATTTTTTTTAATTTCCTATGATATTCACATTTGTGATAAAATATATAATCATATATTAATAATTATATAAAAATTTATTTTTTAAGTGAGTCATATATATATATATAGAGAGAGAGAGAGAGGGAGAGAGTAAAACTAAATGAAAGTGAAAATCCAAAAGTATTAGCTATACAAATAAATAACTAATAAATTATAATTAATCACGCTAAACAATTAAACATTTATATAAATAGTTTTATACTCTTAACAATAACTTATTTGGTCATTATATTTTTTTAGGTTAACGTTGGGCTATTGGAATTTGGACACTTTTAGTTCAATAAATTTCTTTTTTTTTACTTTGTTTTATTATTTTTAAATAATTATATTATATTTTTAATAAAATTTTAAGAATTGTTTTACATTTATTTTGTTTTTTAAATACCAATAGAATTAGTAATTAAATTAAATATAACCGTATAACTAGTTAACTAATTGTTTAATTATAATGTTGAATAAAATTATAGTATACATTAAAAAATACTTAATATTATGAATAATTAGTCAACTAATTACATCAATTTTATATTTATTTTGTTTTTGGTTTGTACATAAATTATAATGTTGGCTCTATAGGCTATACCGAGAGGGGGGGTGAATCGGTTTTTCGCTAACTTTAAGTTCGTTTTTCGGTTCCTTTAAATTCTCTAGCCTATATTGATATTTTCTAAGTTCTCTAGGCTACTCAATTACGCAATATAAATTCAAAACAATAAACAAAAATATAATTGCAAATAAGTAAAGAGAGTAAGGATAGAGAAATGTACGCAAGCGATTTATAGAGGTTCGGTAACCTTGCCTACGTCCTCTACCTTGAGACGCTCCCAAGGATTTTCCCAAATTCACTATCCTTGAATTTGTTACACTCCCTCTTTTTCTAGGCTAAAGAGAAACCTCCATCTTTTTCTTAGGCTAAAGAGAAACCTCCCTCTTTTTCTAAGGCTAAAGAGAAACCTCCCCCTTTTTCTAAGGCTAAAGAGAAACCTCCCCTTTTACAAGGTATGAATTTGTTTACAAGTGGTGCAATCAAAGAAGGCCTCTAAGTAGGCAAATGATTATAGAAATTAGGCACAAAGAAAAAGCCTATACAAGATTTGTGCTAAGTAATACAAGAGATATGTGTATGATGGAAGATGAAGACTTTGTAGCTCTTGATTTTGTTGTTAAGGCTTGAGGATTTGAGGAAAATGAGTTTTGGAGTTGCTGAGTAGTTCCTCTTGCTTTCTTTAGCTTCTAAGCCTCTATTTATAGTCTCTTGGATGTATTCTAGCCGTTGGGTGGAGCCAAATCTCGAATATTACCGTTGTCTCACAAAAACTAGCCGTTATAGGCTATTTTCGGGCAAAGGGATCGATCCCTTCCTATAGGGGATCTATCCCTTCATTCCAAATTCAAATATTCTGGGCTGAAGGACCTTTTCTTGCGTTGGGTGCTTACTGCCAAAAGGGGATCGATCCCTTCCCTTAGGGGATCGATCCTATGTCTCCAGAAAGCCTATTTCCTGCACTTTTTGGTTAGAAATGATGTGATCTTTGATCCTAATCCAACTCAAAACATTTTGGCTCTTTTGTGGGAGTTTTTCTTGACTTTCTATGATCTTGACTTTCTATGATGAAAACATGGTCCAAAAAAAATTCATCAAGTGATTTTCTAAAATATTCAAAACATTTTATGAAGTATTAAGACCAATAAGGATGTATCATTAAATTATGGTCTTAATGTTTGATATGTTCACTTGAAAATGGATTGAGAAAATCATGTGTGATAAGGCAAATTTGCAATATGAATTATAACATTAAATCTTACTTAAGTTTTTGTCATTTCAAAATATATATGGCAATTTAAAGCTAACAATCTCCCCCTTTTTGATATGACAAAACTTAATGTAAATTTGCTTTGAAAATTCTTTGATAAAATACTCCCCCTCAAATAAAGCAGGATTTTACAAAGCTCCCCTTTAATATAAGCATGGGTTTTTACAAAGCTCCCCTTTAATATAAGCATGGGTTTTTACAAAGCTCCCCCTTAATATAAGCATGAGTTTTGAAAATGAATTTTCAAACTATTGCTCCCCCATTATCTCTCCCCCTTAATATCTCTCCCTTTTAATATCTATCTCTCCCCCTTTTTGTCATAGCATAAAGAAAGAAAAATAATAAAAAATATGCTCCCCCTAAAATCATGGCTATGTGAGAAGAGATAAAAAAAATATGCTCCATCCAACAGCAAACATGTTAGTACATGGGACTCATAGCACAAATAAATAAGTCAATATTCACAAAGAGTATGAAATATTCAGCAAAGAATATGACTTATGATCCTAAACCAATTGTTTATAAATAATTTTGCAATAAGTTCTCAATTGGTAAGAAATGAAGCAAGTTGAGTATAAATATCTCTAAGGTCTATGACTTGCTTATTTCAATCCTATTAAGCACCTAATTGTGTCAATTGTTCTCTAAAGTCCAACTAAGGTGCATGTCAATACATCATGATTATGAGCTAAAATTATATAACATATCATATGCATGTGCTCATAAATCATTTTCAAGAAATATTGTGCCTAGAATTAAGATATATAGCAATCAACTACAAATTCTAGCACACAAGAGTTTTATGCAAAAATATCCTAAGAGAATTCTTCTCTATTTGTCATTTCAAACTAAAGAGCATGAGAAGAATTGTCAATTTAAGGCTCATACCAATTGGCAATTTAGATTTGGCTTACCAATTATTGAAAATATGGTTGCCAATGATACTAATTGTTATTTCAATCTAAATACTAATTGTTACTAATGGTTGACTTAGGCATTTTGCATGAATCCAATATCTTTGTGTAGTGTGTTCATGTCAAGAAAATTATCATTCTTAAATATGCAAGAACACAATCACACAATCACACATCATCAAATATGCATATGGATTAATTAAGCATTAGCACACTATCATAAAATATTAATCCATATTCATATTCACAAATTGATACCATATGGAAGATTCAAAAAATCAAACACATTTTCTTCCATGGTTTCAAGCACACAAATCCTATGCTCATTTTCTAATTCAAGTCCTTAACCAATTATGAGCAAGGAAGGATTCAAATAATAAATGCATAGATATCAAGTTTGTTCAAGTTTGCATTTATCTTTGAATGTTGGTGTTGTCATTAAGACCCTAGTTCTTTAAGTACAAGGATGATAAAGTTTCATGCATTTAAACATTTAGGATCCATTTATCATCACAAATTATAGGCCAATGACCATTACCAATTGTTGAATTTACATTTGGAATCAATCCACTAGATGTATAATTATCATTAAACCTAGTGTGAAATGA